>OU964971.1:1522208-1647208 GCA_918808275.2 Dolichovespula sylvestris | reverse complement strand
GCATATAGAGAACTCAAATGAGGTTTTAAGACTTCTTCGCCAACTGCTGCATGTATTGCAACCATACAAAAAACTGCACTCTTACGAACCGTACTTTCGACATCATCGTATGCCTGAAATATTTATAGTGTAATATTTGAACGAAAATATCAGACGTAAACACCTGTAGTTCTCTCTTTTTACACGATTTACAATTACACGGATTTCTTAACACGCTTTACTTACTTTTTTATAAGATTGCAAAAACGTACACTGATTAGTATGTAGAAAATGGTCAAGAAAATCATACGTATTTATTCTTTTTTTATGAGAGAAAGAAAAAGATTTCATTTTTTAAATTGCTCCTTTTGCATAGCTTGCATTGGTTAATACTCTTACGTTTTATACTTTTATTTTATTTAAATCAATTTTTATACGAAAGTACGTTCTTTTTTTTACACGATACGTATCCTCCGTGTAAAAACAAATTAAAAAAAAAGAAAGAAAATGAGAGACCCAGGTGTATATTATTATAGAATTTTTCAATTAAAATTTATATACCTTAATAAGTCCTGGCATAATTTTCGATAGATGTGGTTCTATAGCTTCGCGTCCCCAGTGTTCGACTATTTTGTGAAGCATTTTAATCGCACCCATATTTAAGGGATATGGTTCGGTTGTTATTATAGTTGATACAACGAGAATAATTTGTTCCGGTCTAAGAACCGTGGCAATTGTCGCGGCACACTTCTCCGCTGTCCGAAGAACCTGTGCCTTTTTTTCTTATTATAAATTACACAAACATACGTATTTAATAATTATTACGAACGAACAAATACCTCTGACATCCTTACCGGAGCTCTGACACTCTCCCCGCTGGAACTACCATCGGCTTTCTGATCGTCAAACTTATGGGCAGTGATTACTTTCAATACCAACAATTCAGGAAAAACAGAAAAACTTTCCAATAATTCTGGACATTTGAGCATATCGATTAACGTCTGAAGTACTTCTATTTGTAACTGTTGACTATCGCTATTTACCCTATCTAATAATGTCTTGAGAAGTTTTCTAAAATAAAAAGAGAAGAGAATAAAAGAATAAATCGTTAATACCAAAAGATAACTCAGTGATACAAAAAAGAAAATGAAAAAAAAAACAAAGTGAAAGAAAAATAATAATAATAATAATAATAATAATAATAATAATAATAATAATAATAATAATAATAATAATATAAAAGTAAATAATATAAAAGAAGTTATACTTGAAATTTTGTTTGACGTATGTGGCATCTCCTTCTCTAACGTATAACTGAAACTCCTGCAAAGCTGCTACCTTTTCTGAAGTTTGCGTCAATTTAGATTGTAACGTCTTAATCATATTATCTAATACTTCTGGTCTTTTGGTTGAGTCGGGAGATGATCCTGAAATAATAATTTGAAATATATTTCTGATTAAATCAATCCGTATATTTATTAAAGTGTACACGTTCGCGCGCGCACGAACGCACATACACACTATTAGTTTTATTTTTTACCGTGAGTTTTATAACCATTATTTTCTTGAGGTAATATAAGATCTCCGGCAATTGTATCACTAGAACCATTGACTGTTATATTCGTAACCGATCGTCCTCTTTGTGTTGGTGATGATACAGAAGAAGACCTTCCCTGATAATGATAATGATAAAAATAACAATGACAATATACGACAATATTTATAAAAACGTCGTATTAAATTTATATTTATTTTTTGTATATTATATTTATATATTATATTCATATATTTTTATCTGCCTTATTAAACAGATCAAAATATTTATTAAACAAAAAAGAACTTTTAACTTTATTAAAGAACTAATAAGTATATCATTACCGAATTAGATAACGTTAGACCTTCTATCCTTTCTTCTAAATCAGCCATATTACTAATACCACTATCTTTGCTAGTTGTAGCTCTTTCTAAACGCTCAAATCCATAATTTTGAATCTCCGCCGTTGTACGTCGTAATGATCTGTAGGAAGAGGTTCTAGATTAAAATGTTTGAAATATATGAATAGAATATGTTTATATTTAATGTAATTATTTAAAATCCATTACTATCTTACTTATAAACTTCTTCCAAATTTTCATCAGCTGTATCAACGTCGTTCTTCTTATTACGTGCAGGAGAGTGTTGTGCTCTTGGTGGTGGTGTACCAGGAGAAGCTGGATTACTCGATCCTGATGACCTTCTTAAATGATTTTGGACTAAGGGTAATGCAGCTTCCTGGATAAAAAACAAAAAGAAAAATAACGTCAATTAAGTATTTCAATTTATACACATTTCAATTAAAAATGAGCAAGAACTTGTAACTTACTTGATAATATTTCGGTAATTCCGCTAATATCATTGTTACTTGTGGGGGATTTAAATTGTAAAGTGCTATAAATGCCTCCTGTGCATGCCTTCTAACATCTTGACTTTTTACATCGCTCGTCCAGTCAAGCAATCTAGCTAGTGCTGTTCCAGCAGAATTGTTTAATGCGGAGGGTTCCGCAGTCTCTGCTATTTGTGTAATAAAAGTAAGGGTTGCAACTTTTACACGAGAATTTGGTGTTTGCGTCGGATCGGTTAAATATCTCATCACGGCTGGCAATAATTGTTCACCGGGGAAGGATTCTCTGTGTTTAGAAAAAAAAAAAAAAATACGATGAATTTACGATAATAGAAATGAAATTGATCGATATGATAAAACGTTGCATAGATTGTTCATTAGTGAGAAAAAAAAATGTTTTACCTTACGACATCTAACGTTCGATGAATTTTAGCTTGGATGGATCCTAATAGATCTGTACCCAATTTGTTTAAAAGTCTCGCACATAAAACGTATAGCCAATCGCTAAGATCTTCATTGTGAGTTGTTATAAGTTCATTTAAAGTATCCAGAAATAAGCTGAACACTTTCGTATGTGAGTCCATGAACATTTTAGTAAATATATCCGTCACCTTGCGCAACTCGGTTGCAGTCAATGTATTCCCATTTGCAAGAAAGTGTTGTAATCCAACTAAACCTTCCTTCCTGTCACCCCAATGTTTGTGAGCACAATTTTCAATTATTTCTTTAATATCCTAAAAAACATATTAATCTTTGACAATAAATACGGAATTTGATTTTACTATTATATCACATGTGCTTGTACAAAATATACTTTCTTGTGTAAAATATTATTGTCGATTATCTATAAATTTATGAATTAGAGAATAACCTCTCATATATCTGGTTTCTGTGATTTATTGACTGATCGAAGCTAATGATCTAATATCTAAATGAATGATATGGAAGAAAATGTAAAACTTAATAAAAATCGAAGAAGTATAGATTGATCTTGATAATCGGCTGTAATGTGAATTTACATTTGTGATTTAAATATATGTATGATTAATATAAATATCTGTCAAGTGAATGATGTAAAAATGCACAATGCGAGAAACATTTCTAATATCACTGATGATTAATATTAATATAAATGTTATAAAAAAAAAAATTAAAATTAAAAATCAGAGAAAAAGGCAAGTGGTGGGGAAAAAAATTCTAGAAGAACTAAATTTCACAAACCTTTGGGATAGACTGATCCCAGATATCACGATACAGTCTTTGCTGGGATCCACTCCATGAGAACGACTAATGGGTAGATGGACGATGGACAGATACGAAGTATACAATGGCACATTGCATTAGTCCAAACCAAACAAACACGCCGCAACAAAAAGGAAAATGAAAAATCAGACATGCGTTAGCTACATTTACGCAGAATGCCCTGCTCTGCGTTGAAAAATTTCCCTTTTCTCATTTATCTCACATTATTCTCCTCTTGATACAACACGTTTTATCAAAATTATTTATAATATGTTAATGGACAATAATTAAGAAACGTTTTCTCTTTTATACAAAATAACGTTTTAGAAACGTATCTATAGAAACTAATAGAATCAGAATATGCCAGACTAGTAATACCAGAATATTAAAACTTTGTAAACACAACTATTGATACATACAAAAAGTTATAATATAATGTGTTAGCACAACAAATACTTTTATGATAATAATTTAAGCAATATATACACTATATATACGTTTTACAGCAGTAATATGAAATACATATTATTCGAATAACGATCAATAAAATATTAAAATTAGTACTATTGAATTTTTACGAATGTCAAATACATTTATTAATTATAGCATATTCATTATCTGTATTACTTTAATATTTACACGTCAAATATTTACCTATGGTATTGCATTTTAATAAATAATTAAAAAATGCGAACTTAAATAAATAGTAAGCGTACTTAAAACATGTATCATGCATTAAGCATTAAGTGCTTCCTCTACTAGAAGTTTTTATAAGGAAAAGCAAAAGGTCTAACAATGAATATGCTTTGTCGAATGTTATATCACTGATGTTTTTTTTTTGTTTTTTGAACTTTGTATTATTTTGTAATGGGAAACATAAGACTGATTTTCAATCTTCAAGAACTCACATCACTAGGTCGCCTGAAACTGTCCATGCTGCGTTCTGAGCATATACTGCTAGTTTCGCTGTCATCGCTGTGTTCACCTTTGACTCTTGTAGCTCTATTGTAACAACTGTCAATGCTATCGAAGGTAAGTGCATCTGCCAAAGCAGACTCAGCTTCACGAGATTGCTGTAACATCTTCTGTGCCATAACTGGTCTAGACTGAGGCCTATCTGTTGGTGACATATGTAAACTCCTTCCTCTAATTAATTATAATTATATATCATTATTATCACATGGATTCAATTTATTACTACGCATACACGCACACACATTTGTCTAAACAGTCACATATAATTGATTTATTAAAAAAAAAAAATAATCATATTACAAACAAAAACACATACCGCATTTTACATCCAAAACTTCTGTCCATTCCAAATCTCTGTGGACTGGGTTCACGACTATTGCCAGTACTTCGAATTCCATGTCCAGATAATTTCCTTGGTCTTGCTATTAATGATTCTCCTTCACGATTATAAGTTGTATAACTCAATCTCGATGACGGTGAACCCGATCTGCTGCTGGCTATCATTAAAAATAGAAAAACGTTTATAAAAATTTATGTTCTATTTTAGGTAGATTTGTATGTACACATATGTATACAATTACACGATTTAAAGGAATATACAAATAACAAAAATGTTTATCATTTTCAAATACTTACGTTGCGATTGTGAAACCCCCGCTACCCTTGTTCTTGTCCTAGCTGTCCGTTCAGGACTTGCAACTGCAGCTGTATCAGGCGATTTACTGTGTCTTGCTATACGACAAAAGTATTAAAATTAGCAAAAATAAAAGAACATATCTATGCATCTAAGCAAATGCGTACAAAAATAATATGCGAATGTTACACTAAAAGGCAAAAAATAATAATACCTTGTTTACCCTGATGACTATGATCATTATCTTCAGGCAGCGTAATAATAATAATTCAATAAAAAAGGAATACATACATACATACATAAATACATAGTTACATACATACATACATACATACATACATACATACATACATACATACATACATACATACATACATACAGACATACATATATACATACATAACTAACTAACTAACTAACTAACTAACTAACTAACGAAGTAACTAACTACTTTTTCATCTTTCACATATCTTTGAAAATAATCAAAAATAAAAATTTGATTACTTACGAAGTGTAGCTTTGTATCTACTCATATTTGCATATGTCATCCTTGCTTTGGCTCTTTGGGCAGCTTGTAAATCTATCGCACTAGTAGATCTAACACCCGGCGTGACTCGATCTGCAAAAACATAAACTAAGTAATTTTTTCATCTTAGAAAAATTTGCAACATAAAATTACATTCAATTCACATATATACATATTTCACGTGGGCCCAAGCTCATAGTGTCTGTAAATTATCTATGATACTAACGGTCATTAAACAATACAATTCTATTTTACATTGAAACATGTAGAAAAACTGCAGGAAACATAAAATAATTACAATGATGCAATTACAATGATTATCTGTGGGTCTTTGTAGAATTGGGATGCCAGACTGACGATATGAACGAGGTAACGACGGAGTACGTCTGAGCGGACCATGAGGTGGGCCTGGTGCCTGATGCAAGTTTTCCGTACTACCTTCGTATATTTAATGCAAAGAAGAGACATAAAGCAGCATGAAAAAAAGAGAGCAATATGGGTTTTATTTCAATCATTGGACCACCAATAATTATTTTTTTTTTTTTAATCTTCTTTAAATTTTTCCTATTATTAACAAATGGATATCTACCTGTAGCACTTAACGCAGGTCTTGATGCTCTTGGACTAACGCTCGTTGATCGCGTTACTACATTTAAACTGTTGATGCTTCCACTGTTACTGAGAGACATCAGCGAACGCTTATAGGTGGCATCAAGACTGTTGAGTAGTACCTCTGCTTGTTCCGGAAAGTGATCTTTGAAGGCCCAATATGATCTAAACATATATGACTAAGAATTATAATCTGTTTGAGAGAAATAATACTCGTTTGTACTTACTTTCGGGCAAATGCTCTTGCCTCTGAATCAGAATCGGCGATTCCTTTTTTAATAGCATCTTGCAATATCGTTACATGTTTTTGCAACATTTGGGTGGGCCATGCTTGTAAAATCGAATTTAGATATTCACACGAAGCACGACGAATCTCTTTACTTTTGCTATTTAGCGAAGATGTAATAATCGGGACGAATCTACTGCAATGTGTATTTTGAAGGATAAATCTAACAGCCACGGCCCCTGCTGATGCCACGACCTAATGATGTAACAAGTATAATAATAAAATATACACTGTTAGTTTAGATTACTCTTTCATGTTAAAAACCGTCAACCAAATAAATAAACAGGATTGAATTTAATATTTGAAAAAGCAACATTTACAAACGTGTTAATTTATTTCTTAATCAATTTTTATATATTTTCAAATCATATATTATCTGACTGTACATTTACTAATCATATATTATTCACAAATACAGCCATCATTACCTTGGCACTATTCTGTATGAGGTTCATTAGAGTCGAAAGAACTGCTTCTCCGAAACTGGCAAACTTGGTCTTTAAATGCTGACTCAGAAATGCCAAAGTAATACAAGCTTCTCGTACAACCTGTGACCTAAGATCTGTACATGCTACTTCAAACGGTCGCTGTATACTTTTCAGACAATCCAAAAAATTTTCATAGTTCATACCACCAGCACAAACAATTCCTCTAAGTTTTTTCAGCTGTAAACACAATTCATATAAAACATATATTATAACATCATAAAATCAAGCAATAGCATAAATTTTGCCAACACATACACTCTCTGTTCTTTGTTTCCAGTCTTTCTTGTCATCTCCAATTGTATCTCTTATGGTTTTCATTTGTTCTTCCAAATCCTTCGCAGAGAACAAATTAACAGATGGTACATCCTCAAACGATGTTAAGAATGTTTCTTCATCAACAGCACCAGCTTGACCTAAGTATTTTATAGAATGCAAATAAAAATAATTTTTTATTTTAAAAAAGGATGATAAAATTTATCAATAATAGATAGTATTAATTTTTCAAATTTGAAATAAAGCTATAGGTAAAATTACTTTATCAAAACTATAACATATTTAAACTCAAAAATAAAACAATAGAATTATAATATAATTGTGAAAAAGCATCTTACTGTAACACATATGTATTCATATGTAAGAGTGTCGCAATTACACAACATATAGACAGAAACATAAAAACAAAATACACATAATTAAATGACCAACATAACTTTTTCAATCTAAGCTTTTGCATAAAACAATTTTTTATTTAGCTATTTGATTACTATTCTATCAATATCTACTACTCTAGCAGTTATATAGTTATATTTTAAATAAAAGATAGTAATGTAATACTAGAGTAGTAATTGCCAAAAAAATTTTAAGATACCTGATGTTGATCTTAGTGACACAGACCTACTGACGGTTGCTGCTCGTGGGACCGTTGCATGTGTGTTACCAGGCGTAGCTGTCATGCAAGCAAATTGTTAGCAATCTTATTAACAAAACATCAATACTTTATTGATGCTTTGATAACAAACTTCAAAAAATGATATCATTATTAGGTTGCGATGCAATAATAAATAAGCGTAAAGATCATATTATTCTAATGCACAGATGTGTAAGAAATGCATGAATTTGTGCTACTTTTATGATATTAACAGACAGATTACAACACATGTATGAAATAGTTGAAATTTATCAGGATAAATGTACATATGAAAGTTATGTTTAGTAAAGAAATCGATCAAAGCCAGAAAAAGAAAAAAAAACGATAAAAGGTACATGACACGTCTAAAAATAATTATCAATAAATGTCAATATATATTGTTATTAAAAATTATAATATGTGTAAAAAAATAAATTTGTCAGAAAACATTCGCATAAAAATAGAATGTTGAATATGCTTAACAAACTGAAATGTGCAGAATATACAAATGCATTCTAAATAAAAAAAAAATAATGCAAGCTTCAAAAAAATCTGTGAAAAAAAAATTCTTTTAATGCACCTGTTCTGTTACACCAACATTATCCATTCATGATAATTAATATATGCAAATATCGCAGATCAATGAATATATTCAAAACCGTGTATATACCTAGAACAGAATTTGGTGTCTTTGCTGGACCAAATTGGCCTCTTTTGAGAGGTACATTAGTTCTTTTCAAAGGTGCTGACTTAATCTACAACATGAAAACACATAGATTTGCAAAAGATCTTTCTCACTCTTATGAATAAAATTGGAATTCAAATGTGTGTATTATTACTTACTGCTCTGTCAGGTTCATCTGTGTCTTTACCAACTGTAACAAAAAAAATAAAAAAAAAAATATATATATATAATTTAAAAGAAATAAAAGAGCTAAAAAGTATATAATTTTATGATGTAATTTGTGACAGTTATCAAGAAACAGCACGGACAAAAATTGATGTACCTAATTCAGGATATAACCATGGTGGCTTGTGTATATCGCAATGACATCCTCTAGCTCTTGCACCAGGATGTTTCACTATATTATCCCATTGAAGAATCCACCTACTACTAGCATCCCATATCTTTTTATCGATACTAGGATACTTCTTTAATCCACGATGTGGACAACGATGTCCACTTGGAACCAATATCTCATTACCATTCATTTCGTACGAACTTAAAAGGACATATATTTCAAATCAACCAACTTTTTCTTTTTTACTTTTTAATTTATGCCTATAAAAATAACAACAAGAACAGCAACATAACTCACGTAATATTTTCATGGTAACACTTTTTATACATTGTAGATCGCACAGTATCTTATTTGTATATTTCTCAAATATACATCAAAATAAAATTCCAGTATCTGAAAGTTTTCTTTTGTTTCTATATACTTGCAGTATATACATAAAGAGAATCACTATTTAAAAGTACACCAATGCGGTCAAGAACATCACGATAATTTATATCACATTGAATAGAAAAAAAATAGAAGAAAGTGTAACGTATTTCTCACTTCTAAAGAGAAATTCTGAATTCATTGCGTGTACATACAGTGAAAGTGCGCCCCTCTTCATATTATTTCGATGATGATTTTCTACCCACGCTCTCCTAACGACGACTAATTTAATTGTCGTTCTTAGATGTGGTTCATTTAAGGACATACAGACAATATAAACTATAACTTTGTACGAGATATACGAAACAAAGCGACGACCTTGAAATGAGCACGCGACCGTAATTAATATTGCCACGAAACTCCCTCCTCTCCCCCCTCTCTCACTACTCTCCTCAAAATTTATTCTCTATACCAAAGAGAAATATTTATCAATAACACTCTACAAGTAAACACAGACAGATTTATCCGCGTATTAGTTCAATTTAAATTAATAATACGTCCGATACTTTTATTGGTAGTATCATGAAATACGAAATAATTGAAAAAACGAAACGTTTTGGAAAAATATTAAATCGGCATAGAATCGAAATTCAAATGGCATTGCGTCTTCGCGTGTTACGAATTAAGCGCGACGAAATGTGATATAATACGAAATATTTTTCAAGAAAGCAAAAAAAAATGTAAAATGTTACGATACAACAAAGTATTATCGTTTTTATTCGAAAAGAAAAAACACAAAAAAGAATTAGAATTATTTTTTTTATTCCCTTAATATACAAAGAGACAATCAGGTTTATTTAATTTTTATACGGCCCTGAGAATTTCGATCGATGCGAACAAACAACAAACGAGAGAAAGGATCAAAAATACGCGACATGATCGCGAGAGGAATCAAAGCACGTGTTAGTACCAGTCTTGAATATTAAAAAATAAATAAATACAAAAGGCTTATTTTAACCTATACTTGCAGTTTTACTTCGATCGATATATTTATTCTTAAAAGATATATATATGTGTGTGTATGTATATATGTATGTATGTATATATATTCTTAAACCACGAGTCAATACTTTAACCATCGCTTTAACACTTTTAACATTTGTTTTTACGTTACGAATATATTATATATTTCTTTTTCCTTACACACGCATATAAACGAACATTTATACGTTTACTCATGGCCACGCATTTACGTTCGATCGTTAGACGGTAATTTTTATTACAAGAGCTTCGAATAATCGACGGATATCAGAACGAACAAGGGGAGTGAAAGAAAAGAACATGAAATATCAGTACTACCAACTCATAATTTCTATTCCTTTTTTTTCCTTTTTGTTTCTTTTTTAACGTTTATCACTCAATCGAACACAAAAGCATAGAATACGTTTAACGAAGCGACAAGAAATGAACAAATAATTTTCATTGATACGTAAATGTCAAAAGATTCATAACTCTTGCAAAACACTTCGAAAAAGACCTTAAAAACGAACGATGGAAATAAAAACATAAATAAAAGTACGTCACACGTAGAAATAATTAACGCGTAATTTATCAAAAAAAGAAGTAAAAAAAAAAACACGAAGAAAAATGACGCATGAAGATCTTTGTCATCGACGCTCGTGCGCGTTCGCGCCAGTACACACACATATAAAATGTAAATAAAAAGTACGTCACGTTGAAATAATAATAAACGCGTAATTTATCAAAAAATGAAAACAAAGGAGAAAACGAAAGAACATATCGAAGAGAAACGACGCACGAAGATCCATCTTGACCATCTTGTCATTGATGCCTCAACGTGAATTTGCCGGTATACAATGTGTATATACCATATATACATATATATAAATGTATATATATATATATATTTATGTATATATACACACTTACATACATACATATTATTTATGCAAGTACATACTAAGTTTTGTGAATTCCTAGATTTATCGGAATAAATTGAACAAAGTTCTTTCTACCGATACGACCGATTCACAATAAGCGGTTCGCGACTCGGACTCACGAGGCAAACTGCGGCGTCTCTTGTCGAGAGAACTCCCTAGGTGTTCAACCAAGAGAAAAAGAGAAGGAGGAAGGGGCAAGCAACACAAAGCTCTGTTCCTCCATCGTTGGCCCAAATGCTCTCTATGACGATCATGAGGGTCCAGATACACATTAGGGGAAGGGAACATGCATGATGCGCCAACAACGATGACGACGACGACGACAAGAATCTGCGACCGACAGAAATTCCTTTTTCAACTTCTTTCCGTTTCGCCATTACTTCCTATTACTTTTTTCTTTTTTTTTTTTTTTTTTAATTTCATTCCTCTCTATTACACGATACCACATAGATAGATAAATAGATCGAGGTAATCTGATTATAGAGAGATCCGAGAAATGCAAAAACAGAAAGGAGAGAGGGGACAAAAAAATACAACAGAAAAAGAAAGGCTGATTTACATATATCGGGACCTTAACAAAGAAAAAGAAAAAAGAATAAAAAAAGAAAAATAAATTACAAGTAGAAGCACGTTTTTTACAGGTGCAAAGAAGAAGAAAAAAAGAAAAGAAAAAACATTGGCGACTTGTGCAAAATCGTTCGATTAATTTTATTGTATAAAATAACGTGACTCGATTCCAATAGCTGTGATCTTCTTCTTGGAATCGATGATACGAGAAAGTTATAAGGAAAAGAAATTAGAGAATGATTTCTACGTGGAATATATTTTTGACGACAGCCACGATTAAATAATCCTCGGAAGAAAGCAAAATATATTTGCGACGTGAGGTGAACGTTATTAAAGGGCATTCATTGGACAAAATCTCAATTTGTTTGGAATTTCCTTCGTTTGACGAACTCTTCGGCGAATTCCAAATCATGATTGTCGCATTCGTATATATTATGGTCATTACTGTCACGACTTTCGCTCGATTCTATGATTTCGTTTTATTCGCTTTTTTTTTTGCGTAACACGAAAGATGAGAGAGAAGAGATGTACATGTTAGGATACAAATATTAAATGCCATAGCGTGTTTACGATTCATCATCTCTTTTTTCTTTCAAAGAACGATGTAACCTTCGTTAAAATAACAAAACGACGTTTATACGATAAATGAGAAGGAAGAGAGAGAGAAAGATAAAAAGAGAGAGAAAAGGATGCGACATAATCGAAAAATAAATTTGACATAAAACGAAGAAAATTTATGTAAATGTGTAAATCAATCTTCCAAAACGATTTCGACATTAGGTAAAACTTTGATTACGTAACGCTTCTACTATCTTTTAAAATAATTATATATATATATATATATATATATATATATATTATAAAATAATTATATAATATATATATATAAAAATATGTATATATATATGTAATCATTATTGAACTATTACTAGTTTAAAATTTCATCGATTACATCGTGATTATATTTAAAACAAAAGGTGAAAGATCATTAGAATATAAAATAAACGATTCGGTTTATTTCTCACGCATGAGAATGAAATCGTCGATTGAATTTCATATTAGTTCGAGAAAAGGAACATCGAACTCGTAACAAATCATTCGTTTATACACATGAAACGTTAAAGAGGAATCGGGCACGCCGACGCTAACGTATATATGTACGTATATAACTACTTAGATACATAATGAAGGTGATAATGGCACAGCCGACATTACATAATATCGCATATACGTTGCATATTATCGTACGTAAACACATACGTTTATCGTGTATCGTCACAGCCATTAGTGGACTAAAACCAAACATTGCATGGCGATCTGCTTGTTCTCGATGATAATTTGCATTCTTCTCGTCCGTAACTCTTTTTTTTCTATTTATATATTTATTTATTTATTTATTTATTTATTTATTTATTTCATTTTTTAACGCATCTAATTAAAGAAGGTTTTTCTCCCGATCGATAAAAACAACGCGATCGTCCATTTTGTTTTTGTTCTTTTTTACTTTGATCATTGTTAATCCTTTATTGTTTCCCGTTCTCGTGCAGAAAGTTTGCGGGATAAAAACTTAAACGAATGCGTTACCCGTTGTTTATTTTTCTCTTTTTCTATTTTTTCTATTTTCTTTTTACGACGTTTCATTGATTATGTTGAATTATAAAAATATCTTCTATCTAAAAACAACTACACATGTAGATATTTAGCATTTATTTTATAATGTAATTTTTTAATCTGAACAACGTTTAATATTCTTTGATATTGTAATATTGGACGCTATTATATTCGCGATTACATTTATTGTTTATCGATATAAACGTAATGTTCTTTAACGTTGCCAAGTAACAAGAGAAGTCGAGTCAATCGAGTGACCTGAAAGTTAACAGGTCAACAGTTAAAGAACGTCCATTCAACGCCAAAAAGGGCACTAAGCAACATTCTGTATTTCATATCTGATTGTAACTATCGTGCAACGTAAAACTGTGCATACTACAGATAAATCAACGTTACCACCTTAGCCGGCAACTACCTTTCACTTTTTGCTCACGTGTGCACGTGTCTACGATTTATCCGTAAAAAAAAAGAAACTACAAACTCGCGTGATTAAGATGAATTTATTATCGTTCTTTCGACCAATTTCTAGTGTCAACAAAATCTTTTTTCAATGATATATACACACACACACAATAAATGAATAGTTTCTAGTCATTAGAAATATCATGAATTTTTAAGAAGGTTTATAAATTCGATGTACGTAAATCGACGTAATCATAGCCGTCTTTTTTAAAAGAAATACGCGGGTAAATGTTGGAAAGAAGAATTTAAAGATTCGAACGTGCTCCCAACGTAATATTTCTTCGTAGAATCGTCGTACTTGAACGACGAGGTGCTTGTACGAATTCTTTTTTTTCTTTTTTTTTTTTTAAGATTAGGTACAAACGGAAATGAGACAATTATTTCTGACCGATTGAAGATGGACATCGACAATTATTATTTCACGGTTATTTTGAGTTCTATTAATATCATTGAGATCAGCCGAACCGTCGTGACTTCTGCCGAGCCCATGTATGACCTAATCGCAATCGATGCGTACATACGTATGTATGTATATATTTATGCACGAGGTGTAACACAGCATGAAGGAAAAAGAAAAAACGGACATGCTAGAGTTTAGCTGACAGAGAGGATATAACACGAAGAAAGCTGACTGGGCTCTCCTAGTCACGCTCCTTTAAAATTCTTCTCTGTTCGTAATGTAAACGACGACGAACGACGAGTACAAAAGCACAAGAATCAAGAACCACCGTGACAAATTTGACAAATATCGATATATACTATACATGTATGTATGCATGTACGTACGTACGTATATACATATGTACGTATGTATAAATGATTTTAATGATTCATATCTCGTACTCCAATACGACACACCTATGTACGTACGTACATATCTATATATATTATATACGTACATATATAATTAACAAGAGTTATCGAACGATAATATATTGTAACTATATTAATCACCTATATAAGTTTTTATATGAAACTCGTGAAATAAAAAGACCTCTAAGAGACCAGACAAAGTTCTTAGATCATCTTCATGTGTCTTCCATGAAGCTATAACATTACGTAGGAGGAAGTTATATCTCGAGGATTCCTTTTCCATGTTTTTCTCTTTCTCCCTCCACCCTCCCCCTCTCTCTTTTCTTCATTTCATTCTCAGTAAAAGAAACAAAAGGTTACGTGATCATCGATAGAATCCATCCGTGACGACGTGAATCATTGACTCTCACGTCTTCTCTTTCTTATCTATTTCTCTTTTCGTATCAGAATCATCGAGGGTTCAAATTTATTCTAGTAGACTTTACTTGTTTTAACGCGTTAAGTATTCGATTGCCGGTGACACGTAATATTTGCGACCGAAATTTGAATACTCTACCTCCCTATGCTTCAGGTAAATAGGGGGAGGTGGAGGAGGAAGAGGAGGAGAGGAGGGGGAAACAGTAGTCGTACAACGTTACAAGGCCGGCCATTTCGAGGCGAGACATGTTCTATAACTTGGTATAGATTACAGGCGACGTTTGAAAGAATATACCGCCGATATTGCGTGCTACCGTAATATCTATCGATACACATACGCATAATGCTCATATGATATATATATATATATATATATATATATATATATATATATACATATGAATTTATTTACGCATATACTAAGTATAAGTAACCCTTACGAACGCGTACATATTATGTAAGCGCGATACGGTATAATGAGAGTTAGAAAATCCATTATACTTCCGACACAAAAAAGAAAAGAATGAAAAAAAGACGTTTGCAAATATACATTCTTATGTCTTCCTTTTTTGTTGACATTCGAACCTCGTTTGAACCTTGGACGCATGATCAATGACCAACATTTTACAAACGTTAACGACAAAAGAATTTCGGATCACTTGATTCATTAGAAAAAAAAATAAAAAGATAAATAAATAAATGGAAAAGGAAATAAAATTAAATAAATAAAGAAGAAGGAAAAGGAGTGGCATATCATGTATCTTTTAAAAAAGCATACAAGCACTCTCTAGCTTTTTCAAGCTTTTTTTTTCAAGTTCTTTTCCTTTTTGCTCATCGTCGATGCAACACACTCAGTCTCGCTTGTCGGAAAAGAAGAAAGAGTCTTGCGAGGAAGAGGTTGCATTATGGTGCAATTAAATTAAAATTAGCTAATGCCAGGTAGTAACGTGTACGAAGAATTATTCTTATCGTATTGACGAAGAAGAAGCTTCAGGTACTCGTTCAATATTCATGAGTAACGTATGCAAGAAGTTAGAAAAGGTAAGAGATAGATAGATAAATAGATAGATAGATAGATAGATAGATAGATAGAGAGAGAGAGAGAGAGAGAGAGAGAGAGAGAGAGAGAGAGAGAGAGAGAGAGAGAGAGAGAGAGAGAGAGAGAGAGAGAGAGAGAGAGAGAGAGAGAGAGAGAGAGAGAGAGAGAGAGAGAGAGATAAAGTTAGACAGATAGATAGACAGATAAATAGTTATATATATATATATATATATATATATATATATATATATATATATATATATAGAGAGAGAGAGAGAGAGAGAGAGAGAAATTATACGGAAGGTGAATTCGCGAATGCAAAGGTGTATGATACGTGCTAACTTTCGTCTCTGCTGGATGGCAGCACGATGCAAAGTCGTACGTTGAATATTATTTAACAATGCAACAAGACTTTTTTTTCTCTTTTATATATGAGTTTATGTTCTTATAGTATTTTATCTTTGCATTTAAATACGAAACTCTAGAAAGAAAGAAAGTAAAAGAATAAAGAAAGAGTGAGAGAGAGAGAAAGAGAGACAGAATATAAAATCTGCTGCATTCTCTAGTCATTAGAAAACTATTTATTGACGTAATATATTTTACGTAAATAATAACTAAACGATCGTTTATCAATTCTTCAAAGAAATCAATAATTACTTGTCTAATAAAAAAAAAATAAAGCAAAAAAAAGAAGAAAGAAATATGTAAAAAATGTTTAATTAACTCACCATCGGATGACATTGCGAGAGGTAACAAATCGCCGGATGCTTTCAATTGATCGAACTTTTTTATCAACAATAGTAGCCTGTAAAACAAAAGCATACATTTGACGATTATTACTAATTAACAGAGCAATTTTATTACACACTATTGAATTTACAACGTATTCTTTTCATCTGACTTTATCTAACTATTACTCGGAATATTGCAAACGATAAAATAATTTATATTTCTACATAAGTTATAAAGTTTCTTTCCTCGTAATTTTCCATCTTTTCCCGTAAGCATTATACAAAATTTATCGTTACTCGTTTCTGCGAATGTATCATCTGCATGCATTTTTTTCAAATCGATCCTGTTAAAAATAACTAGTTCTTCAAGAATAGTTTTCTTTCTTTATTTCTTTCTTCCACTTTTCTTTTTTTTCTTTCTCTTTTTACTTTGTCAACAAACTAAGCTATGATTTTACAGAAAAAACTTAATAATTTTACGGACATAAACAATAATAACAATTACAATAACAATAACAGTAACAACAACAACAACCACAACAACACAACAACAATAATAATAAAATTGTTATGCGAATACAAATGCGATGTCACATATAAAAATATTACTGCATATTACTGCACTTTAATACTTTTTACAGACAAATTGATAATGTAGAAACGAACGGATATCGGTACTTCCATATTAGAAATTAGATACGGTACCGTAAGTTCTCACGTTGAAAGAAATAAAGTAAGGAACAAACGAAGAAACAAACGAACGGATGAACGAACGTAACCGTTCAACGAATTAATGCAGGCAAAGGGCCAAAGATCGATTTCTCTCGTTTCGCTCACTTTGCTTGCGGGACATTGTGCTTCCTCTGCAAGTCGACGCGTAATCTCTCGCCAACATGTCTGTACATGTCCGTTAACGTGTTCAATGCAGTTTCCCGAACTTTTTCGGACGGATCCGAGAGCAGTTTGACGATACTGGGAATAACACCAGATAGAGCCATCTCGTCTGCGCCATGTCTGGGAAAGATAAAAGTAAAAAATGAAAAATACGTATAAACAACAAATAATTGGACAGTAAACTTATGTTAATTGAAATAATCGATGATGTTATTATCGCAACTTACTCATTTAATGTTGTCGTTAACAAAACCAGTGCTTCCTCTCTTAATTTCGCATTTTTATGGGTGAAAGCGGGGCGAAATCTGTCCAACAATTGTTGAGGTGTCAAACAACCTTTCTCCAGGATTTTAAGAAGGACCAAATGTGCCTTTTCTCTCGTAGCATCTTTGCTATCACCTGTTACATAAAAATAAAAGGAAAAGAAAAAAAGAACAAAAAAGAAATAAGAAATAAATAAATAAAAAGAATTTGATTAAGAAGCAATATTAATATTAATATTAATATTAATATTAATATTAATAATAATAACAATAATTATAATTATAATAATAATAAAAATAATAATAATAATATAAGGAAACGAAATGTTGTTGTTTGTGCTTAATATGAGAAAATATAATGTAAAATGTAGATCGTTGATTAGAATATATTGTAAGTAATACACTATACCACGGATGTGTGTATGTGTGTGCGTGCGTGCGCGCGCGCATAATGTATAAATTGTTGGGTGTTTTTTAAGGACACGTGTTTGGTGTGAATGACTTTCACGCGCGTGTTTTCTCTCGGTCTAGAATTCGAAGAACGAAGAATTTTCTCACAGTACATATCTCTTCCGTAATAATTATCATAATAAGATCTCTTGAATTGCGCGACGTTACTTTATTCGATTTAGATGTAAAATGAGGGAGAGGTCGACGTTGAAGATAATGGACGTGTGTTTAATTCATCATATAAACAGTTATTCAATAGACCCGAGTACCTTTAAAATAAATAAACCGGGGCTCCCTCTCTCTCTCTCTCTCTCTTATTATCTCTGTGTTACGATATGCATATGTAAAGTACATATGCACGAATAGGATTTAAATACCTTAGAAACAATAACGTCATAATATAACGTAATAGAATGTAGCAGATGCGAAAAACTTGTTCCACACTTTATGCGATCGTATCTTAGAAAGTTAGCCGGTAATAATTTCAAGATAACAGGATTAACGCGGAGAAAGAAATATGTAAAAGAAATAGAAAATTCTTATCTAATTACCTAGAAACTGGTATACCTTATTTACTGATTATGCCGGTTAACCTCAACCGAGTTACGTTTAATCCACTTTAAACCTTGACTCACTAACATACATCTGCATGAGACCTAACCGAGCCTTTTAAAATTTTATCAACTATCCATAAAACGTTTCACCCTTGATTTCACGCGATAAAAAAAAATATTTACGAAGATGTAAACTCGTATATTATATATTCGATTAAAATTGTGTATATATATATACATATATATATATATATATATATATATATATATATATATATATAAGCATAAAAGAAAACAGAACAAAAAGAAATAAAAAGAATAAATAAAAATACATCGTAAGAAAAAAGAGAAAAAGAAAAAAGGTGAGTATCGTATCGAAGTAAAATTGAAATCTCCTTCGAATCGAATTCCTTAAACATCGTATAGCATAGGTAAGTTAAAAGAGACAAAGAAAAACCAATAGAGAGGCCACGAGTTTGTGCACAAATAAGGGTCGACATCTGTCATAGTCTTAAACCTCGTTAAAGTCCTTTAAAACGTCGATCGAGTTCGTTCTATCTGGAACTCATCTCGTCATTAACGATGATTCAGCGTTGGTACGTCTTTGGTGGGGCTAATTAAAAAATCCTTGACTGTACTCGCAGTATTCCACGGAAACAAACATCTTGGATGGTGAAATTATGATAACGATTTCGTCGGAAAATATATATATATACACATCGTCGATTTTTAAGCTGACACGGCAAACGTTTAGATCGAAAAATTGACAAAATAAAATTGAAGTATGATGATCAATGACCTCTTTAGTACTCACCTAGTCTATCTATCATTGGTTGTATTACAGTAGAAATATAAGGCTTGAAATCATGACCCATCCGATCGGCAAGGTACGTGAGGATCTCCAATCCATTTTGAACGACCTGCAAAGAAGAAGTAGTAGAAGTAGAACCGCAATTTTCGACACACACACACACACACGCGCGCGCGCGCGCGTTTGTACTCGACGATGAATTATGATGATCGGTAATAAGATTAAATCCAATCTGAACTTAACTCGATCAATTAAAATTGATTGTTTCGATTCATTTCAAAAGACATTAAATTTTATCTGACATGACCTATAGACATCAATTATACAACCGACCCATTAGCACATTCTGTCCAAGATATTCCTTTTTAGCTTTTATATAAAATATATACAATTTTGTAAATATTATTCTTTGGATTGAGAAAAAGATGTTATTAAAGGACTCTTTTACATTTTTTATTTATTTTTCCTACCCACTACCTACCCCACTATCAATCAAATTTCAGAATTCGAACGTGACTCATTGAGTCTTGTTTTATACACTCATCTCTGATAACAACAATAACAAAAACGAAAACAACAACAACAATAATAATAAATAAATAAATAAATAAATAAATAAATAATGAATAATGTTTTTCTTTATTCGAAGCTCACAATTTCAAGTTTTTCAAGTGTTCCTTTAATGAGACTAACCAATTCCGAAGCGGACAGGATCGTCTCCGGGAGGGTAGCAATATCATGGTGAAACATTAAAGAGAGGTTAGGGGTGTGAGCGGAGGAGGGGAGAGAGAGAGGGTGGAGAGGAGGATGGGGATGGTAGGCTATCGATGCAACGTAATTGAATTGGAGTCGGTAAATGTTAGATTTTAGTGGCGGCAGTGGTAGCGACTGCGACGGCGATAGAGGGCGAGACCGTATTGATCCGGACAAGGAGCAACCCTCGTATAAGGTTCCCTTAAAGTTGAAAAATCGCGGCAGGCAACCCTCTTGCACTTTCCCTCTTTCTCATAATTATGTTTCGTCTGGGAGCTTCATTCGCTCACCGAAAAGCCGCTATTCGTCGTGTTTTCTCATCTAGAAAGCGGTACAACTCTCTCACCCTCCTTCCACCACCCACCACCCACTCCCGCTCTTACCTTCTTTTTAACACCCCTGACAGTCATCCCTTCACAACTCTCACTAGAGGTTTTGTTTATTCCGGAAATCGTATCATTAAAACGAAAGCGATATATGTATGCGCACGTATGTCATTGCCATATACACAGGTACGTTTACTCTGTTCCGTCAATATGACGGAAAACATTTATCACTATTCGCTCACTTATTACATAGAGACTAAAAGAGTTAAAAGAGAACAAAATAAATAAATAAAAGGTTGATTTTACAAAAATATTTTATATTCGATAATGTTATTCTTTAAGAATATTATCTGAAAAATTTCATTAGATAATTTCCAACATCGCCAAATATATAGACATTTTAAAAAATCGACATGTAAAATTATTTTATACTTCAAAACAGTGTTTTTTAAAAAAAATATTCATTTGAATGAAATTTGGATTATTTGTCATATTCGTTTTGTTTAATTCTTGTCACACGGAAATTCTTTTTTTAAGAGCCATAGTTTCTTTCTTCTTGCTTAATCGTTAAATTTTTTATCAAAAATTGAAATTTTTTATCGCATGGTAAGTTAAACTCTCATTTTTATATTAAATGAAAATATGAAAAATTAGCTCAATGAAGTATCGGTTTCTTTTAATGTACTTTAATAGCTTTTTGTTTTATTTTTTTCAATTTCAATAACATCTTAAGGAGATATTATTGGAATCGCAAATAGCGTTCAAAACAACTGCTGCTTAGTTCAACAAAAATAACTCCAAAAAGATAACGTATTGTTTTATTTCCCTTTTCGTTAAGGAAAACATTCCTCGAACTACATATTAGTAAACATATTTAATGATTTTTATTAATGAAATTAATTATTATATGCAAAAAATAAATCATAAAAATCGTCTTTTTGGGAACCGTCTAGATTTACGTAATACCTTTAATAATAGCGTAAGAAAGATAATACGCCTGTTTTTGGACGCATGAAATCGAACGGAACAAACAAATTTGACCAAGGATGATCGAAAATTAAGGAAATTGTTTAAAGATACTCGAGACGTACAATCCGGATACACCTTCAAACAAATTAAGGATCGTCTCATCTATATCTTTCTAGTTTTTACACAAACTACTCCTAAATTGTCTTTTTTTCTTTATCCTAAAATTATTTAATGATCTTGTCAAATTGAAGTCAAGAGTCAAGAGAATTGAGTTAAGAGAACACTAAGCTTTTGGTCTAATCAAAGCTATGAATAAAATAGCATATAAAACCCATCAGGATTAATAGTTAAGAACTAGAAATTTACCAAGGATCACTGGTATATGCATTGATCAAAGAATGACATCGCGACAACTACATAAAAATGCCCCAATTCAAGATTCATCAAATCTAAATAGCGTATAATAAATTCACAAGATCTAAATAGCTTATAAATAACAAATTTGTATTCGACGATTGTAAATATTCTTTTCACAAATAACGAATTATTAATTCCGGTATGTGTCACTATCCACAACTTCGTGATTTTGTCTTCAATATTAACACAAGGTAATACAAAGTCTGGTTGAATAACTTGCGTAAAGTAATTATTTTCACGAGTAGATCAGAAAAAGTATACAAGTTCGAGAACTTCCGGCAACAATTAAATAAAATTAAAAAAGAGAGATTCGTCGATATCGAATTTGAAAAACACCATTAAAAGTGCATATTAGAGAGATCGCGGAATAAACATACAAACTTAATAACTTAAAAACAATAATTTAAAAGTTCTAATATGGTACAAAATTAAACAACGAGGTTACGTCAATTCCACGGTTCGGTCAATACATCGCGAATCAAGCGATACTTCCTCAATCCGACATTAAACCGTTCAAAGGAAATTATACGGAATGGCATAGTTTTAATGACACGTTCCGGGCAATAAAATGAAACGAACACCCGCATCAATTGTACATGGGAACTAGTCAGGCGATAGCGCGTGTTCGTTCTGTAAATTAAGAACAAGTTCATACAAAATTGCGAACAATTCTAAACGATGTGTCTTTTAAGAGGTGCGAATAGTAGTTAAAGACAAAACGTACGCGAGTATGCTACAATTGTTAACGCGCCAATCAATCGATCATACAGTTTCGACCACGTGGTTGTGCGAACGTGACTGACGACGAAAAGCATAAACAACGTTACCGACATAGACCAAAAAGAATAAAGAAAACTCGTGTTTCGGGACAAGAATAGCAATCGATAGCACCGTCGCAATCAGCGGTTTCGCTTGTGTCGGATCAGTAATCAAAAATTTCGCTGTCCACGAATAGGCTTATATATAAATCGTAAACGCAAACAGACAACATCATCTATCCCACGTATTATTAAGCTCGAGTCACAATCGAGTTTCATTATACACGGGCTATACGAAAACTGTTCAATAAATTGGGAACGCTCGCGAATGTGTGTACCAAAAGTGTCGGATTCATAATTAAAACATCACGCGAATCCATAAACAAAACAGCAGATAAACGTAATAAGACGAATTAAACACACCACTTTCGTGGCTGGCACTAATTGTCTGGTACTATCGACAATAACCGGCAAGTTGCCATGAAGATAAGCGATCTGATCGGCAATTAATGTACCGAGATATCTCAAATTGGTCAATAAGGAACCACACAAACCGGCACAGACATAGATGCTCTGTTAGGATGGTATCTGTTTTACAAGATTTTATAGATCGGATAAATCCTATTGAACGACGAGTGTACCGAATTACAAAAACCACGATTAGGTTGATTCACTTTTGGCAAAGTTCATTGCCGTTCAACGGAAGGTATGATCAAATACCTTTTGTCAGAAAAGGAATTAGACAAACAAATGGCAAAATTCTGGAAAATGAAAGAAAGTTCAGAACAGAAACAACTGTCGATTAGCTTGTGGGGATCATTTCCAAAGAAGGACATGTAGAGTGATACCAATAGACGCTACATAGTCAATGTAGTACATTCAACGGTCAACAGAACTCTCTCTTAGAAATTCAATCTCGTCCACGATTCAAAGATTTAATGTTTTGGAACGTAAGTTGGATTGACAAGGATATCATTAAATCTTACGCGTAAAAAAAATAAGGAACTAGATCATATGAAGACATTTTCCAGATAAAGTAAACGATGCTGCACTATGATGGGATGAAAATCACCAGCGACGATTCAAAACTTAAACAAATAAAAATTCCTCGTGACGACGAACACTATAAGCAGATCCTTTGACGTGACGAATTGAACGAGCCTGTAAGTACCTATTAATTAAATACAATGACTTACGGTACCGTATCGGCACCCTTCATCACGGTCAAGGTTCTACAACAATTAGCATCCGACGAGGGTGGAATATACCCATTACATTAGCCGCATTATTAGCCGATGGCATTAAGGAGTTTAATTTGTATGGATGATCTACTACACAACTGATTACACGAGAACATTTAATGAAGCGACGGTATTCAGAGAGATCAATTAATCGTCCCCACCTAAATTTTAGGCGTTTTCGATTTGAAACAATGAGCCTACACAACAAAAGCACGCGGTTCAAAAAAACTAAAAAAAAACGAGACAACAATGGACCTTGTACAGCGCACCTGGATTAGTGGAATACAAAAAGAAAAGAATAGAACCACGGAACCTGCACCGACATTCCAGGAATAATATCGTTACGTGCACGATCAAATGGGAATTAAAACAGTTACAAAGAGAGACATTTGCAAGTATTTAATCTGTTAAGATTTTTATATCCAGTCATTATCACAATAAAACTGATAATGCATGAACTGTGAAAGAACAACATGTTTTGACAAGCATCTAATATCAAAAAATTTTTTATTTTGGCACGAGATATTAAAGTCATTCTAATATATCACGTCCTTTAATCCAAACTCTTTCTCCTTCTTTTCTAACGATTTCTAAACCCTTATACCTGCTCATTTTCTAAACTTGGTGGGATTATACCGAAGCATGTTTTATTAAACTATCAATATGGCAATAGATTCAAAAACTCGAATAATAATTTTCGACAAGATTGTATGGAAAATATTTAAGGGAGTTAGATATTCGAACCAAATGGCGCCATGGACCAACAAAGGGATCTCAAGGTGAACGACCTTATCCTCATCAAGAAGGACAACATCGATGCACTCGATGCTTGGCCGTGTGACGGAAATATACCCGGACGCGGACAAACGGCGTGCTCGTGTTATCAGTCAAAACATCCAACGGGACGTACAAAAGACCCGTAAATGGGCTCTACCCTGTTCCAATAGAGAAAGATTAATAAACAATGGAGACGGTACTATTGATGCTTAGTTTAAGACAATGCCGACGATAATCATTCTTTTGTACTCAGTTTAAGATTATATTTTCATACTATTTTATATTGTATATATAAATTATTCTAGCTATCATTGTATTACTATTACCAAATCTAAATGTCAGTTAGTTTAGAATTAATTCATAGGTAGCGATTATCATTAGCTTAATACGTCGTACTTAGACATATCAATACGCGTTCAATTAATTATTAATAAATCAAGGCAGTTTTTGTGATTTTTCAAACCTTGCTATATGTTCTATTTCTAATTCTAAGACAGAAAGCATTTATCATCTTGATCCTTGGTGGATCCTAATATCCGGCAATTGTTCTGATTCTAATCTAATTACATCGATCATCGATGGATTTTCGGCCCTGATGAATCTTAAATGCCACTACGTTTGTAGCTTTTATTAGATCGTGTTCTGCCGATTTATAATCCCAATCAAGACCATTGGGTATTTTTAGAAAAAAAAGACAAAGAGAAAGAGAAGAAATGATTCTTGATTGGTCAAAAATTCATTTTCCTCGAGCGTGTTAAAACAATTTTCCTAATTCGCGACTACAAATAGATAATTAGATGCATGTGCTTCGATTGCCATTCTAATCCGGCTGTAATTGTTAAATACTTGCACGGAATGAATGTGCTTAAAAACATCCTCGGCAGATGTCAAATGTGTTTGTTGCGTTTGAGCCTGTTTTTACATATAATAAAGGCTGCTATTTATTGGTTCAGTATTTTTAAACATTTTTAATAAATAAATGACTAATATTATTAATAAAATATTATTACACAATATAACTAGACAATATATTAAACCAATTAGTACAATAATTGTCAATATTTTAGTCGAGATAATTATAAATATAATAACTCGTCAATACTTTAAACGGATGGTCAGCATTTATTATTGTATAAACTCGCATGTAACTCTAAACGCTTAATTATTTATACTGTTTACTTATATTACTTAATGATATTTTATTATAAATACTGACCAAAATATTCATATATACTGACCATTTATTTCAAAAAATACTTATTTTTATAATTAATAAAAATATTGACAAAATAAATAAAAGTGATGTCTAAATATCAGTAATAAAATGAAATAAATATAGTTAAATAAATTTTAGGGCCTGAGTACTCGGAAACTGTTTTATATTGCAGTTTATTTGTCATGAAGCATTATTTAAGGGAGCGAACGACGATAAGTGCTTTCCATTTTAACGAACGTGTGTATAGCACTTACAATTATTAAAGACACAAAATCACGTCTGACACGTTCAGTGATTTTCCAATAAAAGGGTGAAACTGTCAAAGTCTTTAAAGTATACATCAATGTTTCTTCAACTTTCAATATCTGTGTACTCCTTTTAACATTTCAGTAACTTCGCTTTAGTTCTTCTTAAGTAAAAGTTGACTGAATTTGTTCAGAAAACTTCTCAATATTTCAATACTCGTATATAAATTATAAACATGTAAGTGGATTTTGTTTCCTTATTTCTTTCTTTTTTTTTCTATTAATTACAAAAATATACGTAAGTAAATTAGTTTGATTATATACGAAGCAAACCTCGTATAACGCGGTACTTAAACAACGCGGTTTCGACATAATGCGGTCTTGAACTTTTTAGAATTTTATTTTGTCACTATATATATATGTAATATATATATGTAAAATACATATATACGTGCTCTACTTTTTAACCTTTCGTATTTCGAAGATAACTACGACAATTAAAATATACGTTTCATTTTATTTTACCGAAAACATTTATCTGTTATGCGTTATGTGCGATCAAGTTAATGTTCTCTTTGTAATTTTTATAATTTTACATGTATGCATGTATATATACTATTTACATTACGATTTGTGTATTAACTTAAACAAACTACTCAAATTAAATTAAAATATATTCCAGTTTTGTCACGTCGGTGTGTTATCTACATAATATAAAAAAAGGACCAACCACCCAATCCTTTTTTGCTATTAAATCCGAGGCTCGCATAACGCGATTAATATAACGCGACATTTATATTTTCTAATCTACTTCGTACATGCTTATTGAGTATTGCTTAAAGTTAAAAAGAGAGAAAAAAGAAGAAAAAAACATTGGTATTGATTGTAGACAACAAAACTAACAGAGAAAATCTTTTAATTAGGGCAGAACAAACACGTTAACCGATATGTGTGATATTGGAGATTTAAACGTGCGGGATATACTGATATGTCTACGTGTATGCAAGAGAAAGAGAGGAAGAAACGATGAAAGAGAAATGACCATGGACAAGGAAGGTAGTAAATCGAAGATAGAAGCTACATAGAAACTTCATTCGATGTTTGCATATACATAGGTGCATATATACTACTAAGAAAGTCTAATCCGTATGTGTAGTTGAACGTTTGAATGCGTTTTAACGAAGATCTATACATAGGCATATAAACCTATTTTAAAGCCACGGGGTAAACGTTCTCTTGGGGCTCCTCTCGTCTGGCTGTGACATCACTGCCCAGTACCGAAGCTTTTTATTACTCTTCCCTTCCCCACATCCCTCGCGCTACCACATAAATTCCGTATTATTAGACTTACCCATAACGCTTTACTTTTCATCCACCGAATGCGCTTTCCCCAAGATAAGAAAAGAAAAGAAAAGAAAAGAAAAGAAAAGAAAAACGAAACAAGCTTATCCTATCTCGAAGATTAACGATTATTATATGATTATTATATTAAAAATATAACGAACACAACGATTTTTCTAATAACTAATTCATTAACATTCGTTTATAAAGTTTTAAACACGTATTTATTCGAATTCTCTCACATTCGCTTGGTTTCACTTGTCAAACCCGAGAAATCCATCATGGCGAAGCCACGTGGGTAGTACCATACACGTTTCTCTTTCTTCGATCGTTAAATTTTTATAAATCAAACAAATGCAAATTATCGTATTATACATACATATATACATAGAAAACAAACAAACCAACATTCTAGAAAACTTTTATAACAGACATCGTTTGCTACTTCCTTCCGTTAAAAGGGGAGGAACAAGAAAATAAAAAAGAAAGAAAAAGCTTCCACTGTAAATGTACAATTAGATAGTACTATTACGTAAACGGAAGAACGCTAACATTGTTAGGAAAAAATAGAAGCAAAGCTTTATAAATTTCTAAAAAAAAGAGGAAACAAAAGCTATCCTATCTATGTGATCGAAAAGATAAAAGAGATTTTCATTCCCCTTGAGTAGACACGAACGAAATTTCAGACAACGTCCAGCTGTCGTAAGGATCGAACATGGCGGTAGGCCGTTTGCCAAAAATGCCAATGTAACACAATGGCCTGTTCGCCGAGAAATTAAGGGCGAGTCGCAATCTTAGGGTTGTAGGAGGGGTGGTATACGTTCGTTAAGAAGCACAGCGCTTATCGAAAAGTGTCTTGGCTCCTCTTTCAAGAATACAACGAGATGCCTATATACATACTCTTTATATTTCTTCGTGCTTCTTGTATATTTTTGTGTATGCGTGTATTGGATGGTTGTGTACTATGTGTAAAGGACCATCTGGATAACGATAAGTGAAGCCAAGTCCGATACATACATTGCCATCTCAATTTTCTTTTCGTCATGCGGAAAATAAAAGAAAAAAGGAAAGAGATGAGAATGAAATACAAGAAAAAGAAGCTCGCATTTATAGGTTAACAAGTAAGAAAAAGGCAACAAGTGGTTAACCTTCCGCTTTAATAATTAGAACGTGTTTATTTCTTTCAATAATTAGAACGTACATATGTACTTACTTATTTCTTTCCGATTAACTCTTCGAAAATATCGTAAATTAATGTAACAAACATATATATATATATATATATACGTATGTATATGGCGTTCCTTAATTCGTGATTTTTCATTTAACTCGTTAAATCTTTGAAACAAAAAAAAGAAGAAGAAGAAAAAATATTTTGAACGTAGAAGAAATCGTCGTTAGTCGTTAGAGAACGTCATTCTCCAAAGGAAATAGCATTATCTCTCTCTCTCTCTCTCTCTCTCTCTCTCTCTCTCTCTCTCTCTCTCTCTCTCTCTCTCTCTCTCTCTCTCTCTCTCTCTCCTTCTTTTTTTTCCTTCCAAGGAGAGAGAGAGAGAGAGAGACATCGAAAAAAAGAACTAAGAGAACAACCGACGACCACTCATCGTCGTATTATGCGCGAACGTGTTAGTAAGTAGTGGGAGATTTGAAAAACTGTTGGCGCCACTGTCGCGTCGGCTGCGGCGGTTACGAACGACATAAAAATTCACAATCGGCGGGAAAACATATACAGCCAATGGAAATATGTATGTTGGAATCGGAGAAGGTGACAGGCGTGAAATACTAAAAAAAAAAAAGAAAAAAAAGAAAAAAAAACAAAAGGAAAAACGAAAGAAAAAAGAAAAGAAAAAAAACGAGAGAAAAAACCATTCTAAATATAGCAATGAACGGTCCAGATTACGTGTGCACCGAGTGGTAACGCATTAGTTGTGTGTGTGCGTGCGCGCGTGTTGCCCGCCTGTGTGCGTACATAATATGTGTGTACGTGCGTGTGCGTGCGTGTGTGTGTACGTGCGTGTGCGTGCGTGTGTGTGTACGTGCGTAGATAGAATCTCAGATAGTAAGACGCACGCGAGCGAATCCAATACGAGTCGAACGCATCCGTGTGTGTTAGTTAGTCCCATGCATAAAACATTTACAATAAATCCATAATAAGAATTGCACGATCGAAGGAGAACCGAATTTTGATCGATTCGACCCCGGTATACGCGGTCGAGCAAATCGTGTAATCATCGAGAAAACAATGACAAATTTGTTCCCTTCCATCTCCTTTCCTCTCTCCTCCTCATCCCTACTCCATACTTATTTATTTAGTTACTTACATACCTTAGCATTACAGAACAGAATTACGTTGATCACGTCATCGCGACGCAAAACGATGGGCGGAGATTCTACGCGCGATCTGGAGAACTATTATAAATACATACATAAATATTATACATACATATTTCGATTTCTTTTTTACATTTTTTATTCGCGAGTATTTTATCGAGATCGCTGTTGTTAAACGAATCTCATAATGAAATTATGAGATGAAATAGAAAACCTGTAATGACAATTTAGAAGATAATATTGACAAAGTTATTGATTTTATTTTTCTTCATTTATTTTCTTTTTACTTTTATTTTGTTTTTCTTCGAAACAAATTTGTTCACTATAAATTCTTGGAAGTTTAGTCCTTCGACATTGATAAGTCTCTCCCCCCCTCTCTCCCTCTCCCTCTCCTTCTCTCTCTGTTTTCAAACTCGTTCTTTATAAATGCGTTTTATGTCGTATACAGAAGGAAATCTTAGCAAGTACAAGAGTAACGATAGTAAGCAAAGGACACCTCTCCCCCACATACATACATACTTATATACATGCATACATACATACATGGCGTGAAAGTTTTTTTCCTTATGCGACATGCGTCTCGAGCGAGTCGAGGTTCTCCGTGACGTCGTCGTCTTCGTCGTCGAGAAGCTCAGCGACAAATTTAACCGAGAAAGAAACCGATCTCCTCAAAGCAAAGGAGGACTTGTCGGGGGACGAAAGAACGTTCGGAATCGTACTTTACTAACGTGGTTTTTAATCTCAATCTCGTTGCAAATATTCCGCGACACAATCTTAAACGCGATCAGTGGTAAAATTCAAGGAATATCGCCATTTTTGGACATACCGTGCAACTTGAGAAAACAGTTACGCGTCGTAGTATGCTTTGCTTTATCGATTCTACGGAATATGACTCATCTGAACACACCGTAGTAGATCGTTGACATATGATTTTTTTCTCCTTTCTCTCTCTCTCTCTCTCTCTCTCTCTCTCTCTCTCTCTCTCTCTCTCTCTCTTTTTCTAACTCCTTTATGAAATGTTTATAATACGCGTAGAAACTCGCCGTGCATTTGTTTGACTATAGTTATTAAACTCGTCTCGTTTCTATCATTTCTAATGTAAAAGTTTCCGAGTAAGTACGTATTTTTATTTATTATTAAACAAATTCTCTACATGCAATCCTCGACGTACGATAATTAAATCATACACGGCTTACTTATCGAACGGCAAAAAATGTCACGATTTAAAAGAAAAAAAATAAATAAATAACGGTTAAACGCACACATATTTTTTTTTCTTCGTCTTCCTTTCTTCTTTTTCTTCTTCTTTTTCCTATATATTATTTGCTTACTTATTTATTTCAAAATCGTTATATAACGATCACAATGGACAATTACAATCGCTGTTTGACTACAGATGGTTGACAATGAGCGAGAATAATATAATAACGCGATTTGTGTCGATGAGTATGCATTTTAAAACGTGACTCAATTAAAAGAAAGTTATTATTAGAAATGCTTATCAATATTTTGTGATTTGCGTTTAAACGTTAACCGGCTGACTTCTTCCGTTATATACTTGACAATAGTTGTGCTTATTTAGACGGAATAAAATTTCGAGTGAACATAATCGAATTTTGTATAACGATAATATATACATACATCCATATATTTATTTCGTCACTCAGAACGAAAAGAACCATTATTTCGTATGTATTTGGGTGAACTCTTATTCTGGGACAAATTCATCTCCTCGTCGAGGGGACTACTGGCTCGATTTCGCAAACGTTTACTAAACTCTGTAAACCCCTTAAAAGGAACACGATACACTCTCCTTATAGTTCCGTCAACTATATCGGTTTGCACCTTTCGACGTTCATTCGAAGCTGAATTGCTTGAATAGCTCCTTGGTGATCCTCGAACTTTTGAACTTTTGAACTTCAAAAGAATAAATATATGCACATATGTATTTAAGTATCTATGTCGTACGTACGTATGTGCCACGTGATTATGCAAAATAAGATATCTTACCAATATTAACCTATTCGCATGTAAGTAAACGTCTCTCTTACGAATAATTTTATTCAAATTACTATTATGAGAAAGAGAAAGAGAAAGAGAGAGAGAGTGAGAGAGAGAAGATGAATCCTAAAACCTAAAATTTAACGTTATACTAATGAAAAGATGGAGAATAAATAGTGTTAAATATTATTTTGGTTCCTTGAATTTCGGCGAATGAGCACCCCTGTACGCAACGAAACGAAAGAGTAGACGTAGAGGAAAGGAGAGGAAAGAGAAGAGGGAAAGAGAAAGAGAAGAAAAGACAGAGAAAAAGATAGAGAGAGGAAGGGAGGGATGGAGGGAGATCGTGCAGGGGAGGGGTTGTCACTTGGCACACCCCACTCCCACTACATGGTCATCTAATGAAAGCGTACTCGAGGAAAGGATATTCATTAACTTTGTTGTTTTTTTTCTACTTCTTCTATTTCTTCACGACTACAATTTGTGCGACGATTCCTTGCGTCTAGACTGCTTAGCGACTAGACTACTCTCTAGAGAGAGAGAGAGAGAGAGAGAGAGAGAGAGAGAGAGAGAGAGAGAGAGAGAGAGAGAGAGAGAGAGAGAGAGAGAGAGAGAGGAGTAGCGCACATTCGCACGTGCTTTATCCGCGCGTAACCGCAGCACCAAAGATATAATATATATGTATGTATGTGTGTATGTATGTGTGTAGGTATGTACGTGACGATAGGAACACACCACACAACGACGATAATGAAAATTCTTCTGGCGTTCTTCTTTCGAATTCCTTTTTTTTTCTTTCCTACCTTGTTTCTTTTGACTCTCTTTAGACAGTCTCTCTCTCTCTCTCTCTCTCTCTCTCTCTCTCTCTCTCTCTCTCTCTCTCTCTCTCTCTCTCTCTATCTCTCTCTGCTCCGTTTTAAAAATCGCAAAAATAAATCTGTCATAAGAATGACCGATACCAATCGGAATTCGTCACGTAGAGACATCGCTTTATGATCGATGACGGCTCTCCTTTTGCCATTTACGGAGCGTTTACGGGGTGTTCGCCTTTCCATGCTTATCCGCGCGTTTCCTACGGAGTCGCGAAGGAAAGGCGGACCATCGGACAAGGGGAGGGACAAGAAGGGAACGAGAGAGGGAGGTAGGAGGGGTGAAGGAGGAAGAAAGAGAGAGAGAGAGAGAGAGAGAGAGAGAGAGAGAGGCTCGAAGAAGATCCGTCGTGAACGTCCAACGCGACCCAGACGCACCCACCCATCCATCTATTTATTTATTTATCTATTTATTTTTTAGAGATGATCGGTGTACAAAAAATCAATTTCCTTACCTTCGGATTGCCGTTGGTTAGCCATGGTATCACGTTGTCGATGAAGAGTCCGATGTCTTGACATTCGATGCTTTTATCCGGGTCACCCAGGTAGTTCAGTACCAAATCACCGACCGAAAGTTTTTTCTTTATATCCGTCGTGGACAGCAACGGCATAAAACCGTCCATGTCCCGCGGATTTCCCGACATGGCGCGCGATAGTACGTCTAAAACGATTGTAATCTCTATCAACGTACGAGCACTGCGATCATCGGCACCATACACGCGACGCCATCTTGATTTCACTGTCCTACCGTTTCTCCGTCTTCCTCTCTTTCCTTCTCTCACTCTTACTCTTTCTCTCTCTCTCTTTTTCACTTACTCTTTTTCGCACTCTCTCTCTCTCTCTCTCTCTCTCTCTCTTCCTCGCTCGAGCGACAACAGCGCCATTCTAGATTCGCGAGATGTGCAATCGAACTATTTTTCGATAGTTCCACGAGATATTCGAATTGGCGCCTTTTATGATGTGACGTTCTTAAGGATAGGTTATTGTGTTTCTCGACGACGATTTATCTTCGGTTGATGGTGAAAATAAACATGTGTATATTATACAGTCGATCGACAATAAGAATATTTTACCTTCATACTCGTTCATTCGGATTATTTACAGGATTGTAAAATATTATAAAGATATTTTTGCATGATGGTATTTTTTTTTTTTTTTTTTTTTTTTTTTTTTAATAAAATTAGTACTACTAAATTATTCGGTTTACATTTGCGATGATTTAATGAATATGTTCGTATATACATAGTTACATTTACATATACATTATCATATATTTACAATTATTATTATTAATAATTATGCTCTTGCGACAATTTGTAATGCTATAGCATATTAGTGAAGAAAATACTTGTCGAAGTCTATGATTTATAATTTACATTGAGAACAATAACATGATTATTAACTAATCTTTCTAAGTAGAGTTGAAAGGTTTTTACATTTAACTTTTATGATGGAAGAATCGTGCAAAGTACCTCTCTCTTAGATAATGATTTGACAGAAATTATTATGGTTTATATAATATTGCCAAATAAAATTTTAAGAAAAAAGAATAATATATTATATATAATTTCCGTGTCTAGCTTTGACAAAATAAAAATTATATGTGTAAAAAGCTAGCTTTAATAAGATACGTTTATGTAACATTTTCTGCTTAAGATATTTTAAAATTTAGAGTATATCAGCAAAAATGTAGTATTTCATAATTTTACATCAATTTAACTAGTTTATAAATAAAAATATGATAAGAAAATGTGTAGTAATTCTCATGATATTTCTTATAAAAATGTAATTGCCTCTTTTATAAAAACTGCTTTTTGTCTGTGTTTAAAATTTTAACTAATTGTATTGTTCAGTAATTATATATCAATAATAAATAATATTTTTAGTATATTATATGTATGTTTGTGTGTATGTATTTCTTTATCTACACTTGTACATACATACATATACATTATGTATACATTACATATATATTACTCTTTATAAATAGCATATTGCATGCACATTTTGCAGTATTTATTACAATCCATATATGTTCCATCTTCATATTTAAAAATGCTAACAACTATATCACATCCCGCTGCGATAAAACTGGTAAAATCTGTTGTTTAGATATATATTTTAGGTAATGTTATTTTGCTATTTTGTCTTCTAACTAATCGATACGATTTTTTATGAATGAATCGTTTCTTATAATAACTTTTAAGATTACATAAGCCATAATATGTAAAACTAAAAGATATTTTTTGATAAATGTTTATGTTCTGTATTGTAGCTCTATATTTAAATAAATGTGCTTGTTAGAATTTTTAAAATCTTGACTATTTTTATCACTTCATTCTACCTGAGTATACAGGTTATTTCCAAATTGGTGTCACTAACTTTATAGGCGTATACCACACCTCAAAACTAAAAATCTTAATAAATACAAGTCTTTCTTACATATAATTATAAATAATTATATGTATATTATATATATATATATATATATATATATATATATATATATATATATATATATAAGCAACTCCCCACATACATGGGTATATAAGAAGTTGTTTTAGGGAGACTATATAACATCATTGACTAATGTCAATTACTTTAATGAATTATAATTAATAGAGATCTGTTCTATATATCTTTTAATGATAATATATAAATACTTTTTCCAAGCACTTCACTGGTGATGAAGAAGAGAGATTTTCATGAAATTTGAATTTAATACTTATGATAATTTTCTTTGTTGTTCTTGCGCTATGGAAAAAGAGGCATAAAAATTCTATTCTGATGTAATTTGTTTGAGGTTAAATTATAGTTACAAAGTTTCCTACTTTGATTAATAAAGTTTAATATATATTTTGTAATAGCTCTATATTTGCATCGTACAGCAGTCATTACTAATTTAAGCCAAAAATATAGAAGAGCACTGCAAATACAAGAACTGTACGATTAGCAAGAGCAATTTATGTAATTAATTAGATATTTATTTAATATTAATATCTACTATATATTGCTTGTTTTAACGAACTTTTTCCCTATGGCTTATTATACATTGAATGAATAGAAGATTAATGGAATGATTCTTAATGATTCTCTGATCAATGTACTTCAATTAATATATATATATATACTTGCATAAAATCTTTTAGGCTTTTTAGAATTATGATAATGTACTAAAGTACACACAGATTAAAAAATAGTAATTACTGGCACTAACAAGAAAAAAGCAAGTTCAAAAGTGCATATATAAATATTTTAAAAGACAATGCAATTTCACATTCTACCTTACAGACATTCATTATGCATGAAATAGTATTTACATAATAATATTCTATATGCACCCTATTTTTAAAAGTTCCTAGTCATAATATAATCAACAAAAAACAAAACAGTGGATTTACGTGTACAAATGAATTTCTAACAAAAAATACTGCTTTAATATTATATAATGTTATTTAAATTTTGAACACTTCCCTTTTTTATGCCTAATTTGTTAAAATGAGGTCAATATTAATAAAGAAAGAACGTTACTGTTGTTGCTGAAGCTGTTGCAATAAAGGACATACTTCTACCAATGGTGTACCTAGAATCTCTTGACAGACTTGATTCATATCAGGTTCCATCATAAGAGATGATATTTGATCTTCTGTTAACATCTCCACACTAGATAAAAAAGACATAAAATTATTTATTAACAAATTATTATATAAACATATAAATATCTATATATATATGCAAACATGAGCATCATGTGTATATATATTTTCTTATGTTTTATAATTATAAACTTACCTTGCTAAACTTTCACTGTCTGAAGTTTCTTCATCTGCATTGAGATAAGTCATAGTTTTTTCTAGAGGACTTGGAACCTTCTTTCCTTTTGATTCTGATTTTTCAAATTTCTCCTTATCTCTTTCACTTGTTTTTGGTTCACTAGCACGACGCTCTGTTAAACCAGATATGTTTAGCATCATCATTCCATGATTTAACAATTCTTTGACTCGTTCTCCTGTTCCTCCACCCCATAACATATCTAAAGATTGTCTTCTGCTTGAATTAGCTAAAAGATTAAACATTTTACATGTTTTAATAAATTTAATCATCGTATAAATAATATGAATCATTTAAAAGTTTGTATAGCATACCAGAACTGCCATCACTCATTTCACTGGCAGCAGAACTTCGAGTAATCCAATTAGACAAACTACTATCCAGTTTACCCTTACTTCTTACTGATGGACTTCGTGTGACTTCTGCTCTCTTTTCTTCACTTAAACTAACCTCATTTGTTCGCGTCATTGAAGGTAGTGATTTCTGTGAAACTAATCGTTTCCGATTATTTTGATCATTATGTAATGCTTGAATATTCACTGAAAGAATTGGAAGATTGACATTTTCAGGACTCAAATCCATTGGTAAAGGTTTATAAGGAATTTGATCTTCTTCATCGGAATATATGTCATTATTGTAATAAATTTCATCCGGAGAATTGTTCAAACTAATTTCTGTCCATTCTTCGCCATTCTGTGTTACAGAATTATTTTTCTCATCGCGCACAGGTGATTGAATCTTAACCTTCTTTTCAATAGGAGATATAATGCTAGAAATATCAGATAGACGAGATGTAGAAGAACTTGTATGATTTAATTGTACGATATGTTTTGTGTCAGTTGTGGCGATGCTTCGCGGACGGTCTCGCTTTATATATTTTCGAGGTTCTGTAGTTGAAAGATTCATATTATTTAGGCCCAAATATTCAGAGGATGGATTCCTCTCGATCTGTAATAAATAATACTTATGATTAATTTTAACAGTAATTGAAAGTAATTTAGAAGTTTGATATATATATATATATATATATATATATATATATATATGTGTGTGTGTGTGTGTGTGTATGTATAAATATACATATATCTACATTATAATTTTTAAATATGTATTATTTACTTTGGTAGGCACAAGACAAGGAGTACTTGGACTCATTCTATCAGGGAGGCGTAAATATTCATCACTAGTATAATCTGTACTATCTGGTGAACCAGTAACACTTGAGTCAGTTGGAGTTGCTGTATTTGTTTGTATAGAGGAAGGATCTGCTCCATCTCTTATATGTTTTCTGTAATCATCTGTAGTATCACATTGTCTTGTCTAAAAGAATGATTACAAATTTCCTAAATTATTTCCGATTATACAAATTTAAAATATCTATTTTATAATACTTACTCTATGTATCTCATCACTAATACGTTCCAAATTTCTCAAAGCTTCTGCATATGTCATTTTAGCATCACCAACTGATCTCTCCAATACACTAACTTTCATCTTTTGTTCTTCCAACATTTGATTGAAATGTGCTTTCATTTCATAATAAGGCCTGCATATAATTTATAATTTAATGATAAACAGTTGTTTATGATAATAATGTAAAGTTTAATTATTTAAAATATTTAATTTGAAACTTATAGAGATTGATAGAAGAACCATAATCTATATTTTATATTCAATTGTCAATAGAAGAAAATGAAACATTTTCATTTTTTGCAATACATATTTTCATAACGCGATTCTGATAATATAAATATTATATTAATATATTTATAAATATACCATTCATGCAACAAACAGGATGACAATTCAAAAATAAAATTTAAAATGATGCTGGTTTAATAGCTCACACAAAATAAAATATAAAACAAAAAAAGATTATCTATCCTACTTACAACATGAGCAAGTTGTGCCTGTAGGCGATACTGTTTATCAGAAGCAAGCTGCGACGTGCACCCATACTGCCAACATGAATATAACCAAAAGACATAAATATCCTAACATCTATACAAAAAATCATATCTACATTCAAGAATATTATATTAAATATAATTGGTGGAGAAAAAGTAAATGCAAACACTACCAAATACAAAAGAAGAAGAAAATATATTTAAAAAAACTATAAAAACTTGATAATAATGTATAATTAAGACGCATTTGTCAAATAAAGGGTTCTAACTTATCAAATTAGCTAGGTTGTTTATTTAAAAATGCAATAACTTCCATGCAATAATAATATCATTAAAATTGTAAACAATACTTTAACACATAAAGTAACAGTTATTCATACCTTGACTTGGCAATAGCACGTTTCAATTCTCGTTGTAATCTTTGAACTTCGTGTTCTGCTTTATGGTACAATGCAGTCGTATGCCTATGTTCTGCCTCAGAAAGAGCTCGTTCATGTTCTGACTCATTAACTCTAGCTGTTGCATGATTTAACATTTCCTATATTTATGTTCAATAAAAGATTACAAAAGTAGAGATCTTTATAGTTTATTGATTTATTTATCAATATTTTGCATTTATACTACGATGCGTACGTGTATGTATATATATACCTGCCACGCATGATCAAAACATCTCCCTTCTGTTCTTAATCCCTCTTCGGCTAAATATACCATCTCTTTGGCAGCTGCATGTTGACTATTGGCTCTTTCAAATCTAATTGCAGCCTTTTGTGTCTCCTGTAGAGCCTACAATATATTATTATTTATATATTATATTTATAATAATATTATATATCATTATAATTATCACTCTTTTAGTTACTTCTTTTGCTTTAAATCTAGCATCGTAATAAGGTCTAGACTTTTCTATACAGGCTCCAAGTTTCTTAGCCAGAGAATCAATTTTAATAGTAGATTCACACAATAATTCCCTGAATGTGGCCCTTGCTTCCTATAATACAAATAAAATATATATTTTTTAGTATTTGTCAATACACACATACACACACACACACACACACACACACACATATTTAAACATAATTATAACAAAACAAATTATTTATGAATGGAATTTAATGTATAATATAAAGCAATGTAAAATACATGTATCGTAATTTATCCTGATAAGACAAATCAGTACAAAGTCTCACATCATGAATAGTTTCTTTAGCTGTCATTGTGACAAACGACTACGTAGATGATCATCTTCATGAGCTATTATCCATTTTGCCCGTATGCTATACATCAATCACTTCAATGAAATCTAGTCAGAACTCGTTTCAAAACTTGCAATTAATTTGAACCTTTGAAGAATACATGTTTTCTAATTTAAACTTCAGTTAAATTAAAAAAAAAAAGAAAAGAAAAAAGTGGATGATAAAAATTAAAAATATGATCATGTATAATTTTATTATACTCACATCCAAATCGACTTCAAGTTTATTGATATCATCGGTAGCTGTGTTCAATCTTTCAAGTTCAATCTGTAATAATTATTACAATGTTATAAAAATTAACATATACGTAAAGCCATTATGAATGTACAGTGATGTGTAACATATTGTTACATACATGATAAAATTAAAAAATTAGAAAAGATATCTAAATAATTTTTAAATATAATGACAATGATTGAGATACTCGATTTTTTTCTTATTTTATTTTATTTTAATACAATTTACTTATGTAACGATAAATAAAAAATTTACCGTCATAATTTGTCTTGTGCCAATTGTGATAAAACAGTTTCTATAGGGACGATGGAGGGGGTGGAGGAGAAACTAAATGCATCGACCATATTTTCTAACGTAACAAATGACATACAATCGAATAAAATTAGAAAATACGTATCGGGCTTGTATAATAATTTAAACACCGTACGAATGTATCTTGACGTGTTAAAACACAGTCGATAAAAGCTGCTGATCGCATAATACGGAAATGTCAATGTCGTAAACGCCTGATAGCGAAAGCCATGACACTGTTTGTTTAAGAGAAAAATTGTCTTACCTGTACTCTAGGATCCACCGCATCGTCAACACGATCAGAATCATCGTCACATTCCTTTTGTACACGTCCACTCATAATTAAAGCTAAAAATGAATTTTATTTACAGTTTTTCATGGCACCTATATCGTCTGCTACATATCAGGTAGCCATGTTGGATGTTAGAATATATCCGCAGGGCCGTGCGTAGATCGTTCTGCTAATCGAAGATTACTTAAAACATCAAAATATAAAGCAAGAACTTCTTCAAAATTGACAAGACGTGTAATATCATTATTTATCTATCGTAAAAATATACTAGGATATTCGTATATTTTCATTCGATATAGAACCTGATAGATCAATCTCAAATAAGTCATTTAAAATTTCAAGCACGAGGTCAGGGTCAACTTTTATGTATGTTGTATGTTTCAAATCAAAGATTCATAGATTTGCGACAATCATGCGGTTAGAAAGGATTTAATATGGAACAGAATTATCGTACGTATAGACGTCGGCGACGTCGAATCATACGATAATTAAATGAAGCGGGCTTGGATGTTATAAAACCAGAACAAACTAATAGTTATTCGCATGGAAACGTTGAATTTTTCACGTAATACGTTATTCAAAAAGTTATGCATGTATACGTAATACTGTGCATTTACTTATATTTGACATCGTTATTTGAATTGCAAAAATAAATCTTCGAGCGTCAAATATTTATCATTTCAATATGATAAGAAGGAGGAAGATAACGAAATATGAAAATAAATATGAAAACAAATTCCTTCAAGGGTATCTATATTTTATTTATAACAGCAAATTGGAACGATTTAAGGAGCAACAAGGAGTATCATCCGATGATAATGACAATGAAAAAGAAACAAGAGACAAGAAAAAAAAAGAAAGAAATAAGAAAAACGATAAAAATTCTCATTTCTCTATCGAAGTCGAGAATTCGAATGTTCGCGCGGTTTCATACAATCGTACAGGCATCAATATGGCAGCGATAGAAGAAAAACTCGTCTACGAAAATAGAGGGCACTTCAGCGGCGCGATACAGCTGGCCCGTTCGACTCCTCAAACCAAATTGTTTCTCATTCGTTTCGGTGAGTTCTTCGCTGTCGGAGTAGGTGAACATATTTCGGGCAGGCTAAACGAGCAGCGGCAATAAGTAGCTTGTGCAAACGTCAAACAGTAAAGATTGAAGAATTGAACGAGAACTCTCCTTGAACTTTGTCAACGGTGAGTGTAAAAAAAATATATACATACATACATACATACATACATATATATATGTATATATATATATATATATATATATATATCTGTCTCTGTGTGTGTGTGTGTTTACTTTCACTTCCCTTCTTGATTATAATACCCTTATTTCCGGTCTCGAATGGAATTTCTTCTCTCTCTCTCTTTCTTTCTCTTTCTCTTTCTCTTTCTCTTATACTCTTTCAATTTTCTTTTCTTTTCTTTTCCTTAACAACATTCTTCGCCGGTTTAACAAAGGAACCAGCTTCTCTGAAGTCTAAGAAAATTTAGTTGGTGCAGAACGAGAAGAAAGGGAAAAGAGTTTTCGAAGCGTGCCAGCTAACTGGTGACTTTCTATTTCGGCATTTTTACGCATATCTATGGTATTGAGGTAGGGAGCAGGGGGTAACGAGAGTTAAAGAAGGGGGGGGGGGGAGGGTTCGAGATAAATCGCGAGAGCGAGGACACAGCTATCTAATGAAGGTCCTCCCATCATCGGCTTTAGTGGTCGAAATATGGACCCATATTATTAATAGTTTGATAGTTGTTGTTCAACGTAAGCTCGATTATTTTACCGTATAAATTTCTTCTTTTTCTTCGCTTTTTTCTTTTTTTTTTAAATCCAACTTCGACTCCCTTATTTACTCTTATGAATCTTCTCTCTCTCTCTCTCTCTCTCTCTCTCTCTCTCTCTCTCTCTCTCTCTCTCTCTCTCTCTATCTCTCTATTTCTCTTTCTCTTCTCTCTCGTCTTTCCTTTCTTTAATTTATTTTGCATTTTCCATATTTAACCTTCGAATGACCAACGATAAATATTTACAACGAGTTGGATGGCTTTTGAAAAAGCGCGCGCGCGATTCTTTCGAATATAATCTTCGGCTAATCTCGATTGTTTCCGATTCACGAACGAACGAATGAACGAACGACGAACTCGTGAAAAACAAATGACTCTCTAGGCTATTCTTCCACAAACACTTTCATTTTTCTCGCTCGGTAAAGAAACGCTTTTCTCTCTATCGAAGAAAATTCTAATTAAAGAAGAAGAAAAAGAAAAAATATTCGAGGAATCCAACGGAGTTCAAGGAGAGAAGGAAAGAAAGAGATAGAGAGAGAGAGAGAGAGAGAGAGAGAGAGAGAGAGAGAGAGAGAGAGAGAGAGAGAGAAATCAACAAACTTTTTCTGTAAGAAAATTTTCATTTTAATACATTAAATTGGTCTTTGAAAACGTGTACGCTCTTAACCGATACTTTCGCGAGTCTCTTTTACATTTTATAATGTCGTTGGAACGATCGATCTCTTAAGCGAATGGAATGTTGTAGGTGATACGCGAGAGAAACTGCATATTTCCTCGATGTAACTACGTATGACATGTACACACACACACACACACACACACACACACACACACACACACACACGTATGCATGTACTTTCCCAGTAGGTTAAGAAGACACGGGAGGACGATGAGCGAAGGTCGTGAAAAAGTAATTACGCACGATAAATGACCAAGGGAAGTAGTAATCTTGATATAATGAGAGGGAAAGAGGAAGGTTTTGCGGAAGATAAAGACAAGGAGGTGGTAGAGAAGGAGAAGGAGGAGGTGGTGGTAGAAAAGGAAAAGGGAATTCTTTTCTTGTTTTTCTTTTTTTCTTTTTTCTTTTTTCTTCGTAACGAAAATAGAAAGTTGGTTAATGTACGTATAAGAAAGATTTTCAATGTCATGGCATGGTTACGCAAAACGGAAGGTTACACGTGTACGAGACGTAGTACTTCGTTTCGTTGACATTGTAAGTACAAATCATTAAAGAATTCATTCGAATTAGTTCGATTTGCTCGAATTGTCTATTGTCGGAACAGAGAGGACAATAGTACGTATATACATATGTGTGTGTGTATAAAATATAAAACAAGAAATTTCCCAAGAAAATCAATAACGGAAACAATTGGCTTTTAAATTATCAGTACCTATGAAACGTTCTCTATGAACTTTTTCTTTTTTGCAATTTTCATTATCGAAACACTCGATCGACATGTTTACATAATTCATTGTACATTTTTATATAATTCTTATCGAGATAGATATTTGAACTGCATATAGATATGTCGTAAAATATTAATTTCATTTTGCTATCATTGTTTTCAAAGCTCGTATGGCTCGAATTTCGTTGGTCACAGGAGGTTGTTAGGAAGATGAGTCAAGGACGCACATAGTGAAAAATTCACATTCGCTCTCGTCGACGTCGTCAGTGGTAACTACAAATGTCAAAAGCTATCTTACAAAGTGTACTTACTTGTTGCCATCGCCTTCCCTTCTCCTATCCCCCCTATCATGCCAGCCTACGTTTCCAGTGCCCTCCCCCCTTTTAACCGTTGCCATCATAACGATGGCAAAGAAACATCTCTTCTAGGAGAAATTTGTGTCGGTAAGCGTCGGTGACTCGACTCTTTTCATGATTTTTGCAAGCAGTGCGATATATTTCGACGTGACGTCCATGTTCGTTAAAGCACGAAGCACACTCTGTGTGTGTGTGTTTCTGTATGTACGTACGTGTGTTTGTTATGTCTGTCTGCTGTATAAATGTACGTATGTATGCATGTATGTATGTTGCGTATACCGCGTGTATATGCATGAGTGTATGTATTCACGTACATATCACGTGTTTCGTGTTGCTCGTGAAAGTATTGGTAAACTTTTTCCACTCGAATAGATTTCGTCGGTGCGCGAATTCGATGATTTGTAATTTTCTGCTTTTTCTTAAAGATTCGTTCTCGCTTATTCACACGGTGAATTCTCAAAACTGCAGTCATTTCAAATTTTCAACTAAGGGAAAACAGATGTATGTATTGTGTATAATGTCTTTCGGTACGGTTCCAATCGTTTATGACCGTAATCTTTTCTGTCTTTTTTTTTTTTTTTTTATTTTATTTTCCTTTCTTTTTTTCTTTATCATCATCATCATCATCATCATCATTTTTCATACATCAACGTCACGCAGAACGCAGATACACCTTTTCCTTTTTTTTTATCGCACCTACGTTTTCATACCAATAGATTTCCAAGATGGAACATAGAGGGATATATGTATATATTAATGAAAATTAACTTTATCGAGAGGGTAATCCACGTTAACGTGATTAATATTGAAAATAAAAATTCCATTGATATCTTCTTCCTTTCGATTATGTTATTATTCGTTCGACATATTATGACGTCGTGTAATTTTGAAGTAACGATTATGGTATTATGCGATTACAAAACTTCATTTGTGTTTTCTTTCAATCGTAACAATCATCGAGGCGTATACGTTCATTACGTCGATTATGTAACGATAGGAAACGTTCGTTGGTCTCGAAATGAGGTCCTTTTGATTTTTCTAAGATGGAAAATCGTTCTTCTCGATTGATCCTTCGAATATATATATATATATATATATATATATATATATATTTATTTATTTATTTATTTATATATTTGCATAGAAAAACGGAAGATTTAGCTGGCCGAGAAAGTACAGGTTGGCTTCATCGTAGGGTGTGCACATCCGCGAGTAAAATCCTTTTACGTAAGTTAGCTTCTCGCTTCGAGATTAAAATCACAGTGTAAAAGCTGTTAGCATGAATTATGGAATGTTGCTCGTCGCTTGGCACCTGATCACCTTAGTCATCATTTTTTTCCTTTAAAATGAGAAAATATATGCGCCGAAAATTTGCCTTACAGAACAATGTATTTACTTGCTTATTTAACGTCGGTTAACCGTTAGCTTTAATTTAATTATTTATTTATTCGGGTCCGTTATTTAGAGACGTTTTATCGGTATTTAAAATAAATGGTACGTATTGTGTAATAAAATATCAATGACTGGCAAATTTTATACTTAATCATTTATGTCGAACAAAATATTTTAAAGTCCTGTTATTTATTTTCGGATCGTTATTTTTAAACGTTTAATCAGTATTTCAAAGAAATTGTCGACGTTCGTAACAAAATATCTCTACTTAATATTAATTAATCAATACCGACGATTAGTTGTTTATATCGATCAAAATATTTGCATATTTATGATCATTTTTTTTACAAAATATTTATCATTAATTAATACATATACTGAGCAAATCAATAATAGTGTTAATGTATCATTTTCTAAAAATAAAATAATTAAATATCATTATCAATTAAATATCATCTTTTCATATACGACGATATTTACATATGTATGTAAATATAAGCACGATTATACGATTCAACGAAATGAATTAGATTGTGAAATTGTCGATAATGAACGAAATTACGAAAGCCTTAATCTATATTTATCGTGATTTCGTAATTTTAGAAAGATCTTCTACATTTTGAAATTTAAATGATTTAAACGTATTATATATATGTTTTTATTTACATATACTATTTTCGTGTTACTTTCGATCCCATTTCTAGTATATATTCGCCATAACGTTTGTTTTCATTCGCTGAATACTAACCGAGCGAAACACTCACGTTTATCTCGCAGCAAGCACCGAAGTGTTTCGTCGGTTGGTTGGTTGCTTGCTTGGTAGCGCATCTTGGGAACAGGTTAGCAGCTGCGGACACCATACGGCAGGTACATACATACGTGCATACATACATGCATGCATGCGTACGTACATACATGTATATATACATGCATGTATACATAGCTCGTTTCATTCTTCCATTTACTTGCTGCTTCCGATGTATTAAACTTCTTTTTATCTATCTCGTCACGATGGAAGCGAGTTACGTTCCAATGTGTAATTAAGACTATTTTCAAGGTTGAAATTCTTGAATAGTGTCAAGAAATTCGGTCGAATTCGATAAAAATTATTCCGAGCGGAAAACGTGTCAGTGCACCATCTCCTTATGGCTCATTAAACTAGCTGCTTAGGGTGTATTATTTTGTGACCTCATAGATCGACGAATCTTGCGTGACTTTATAATATTACTACACAGAGTAAGCACGCTTCAGTTTGAAAAGAGGAGGAGAACAATGAAATACAATGGGCGTCCAGTGCCACAGAGAGTATGTGTGTATTTATCGTAATCCGTGACGTGCCCGATTCGTTATTTCTTTTTTTTTTTTTTTTTTAAGAGGCACCCTTTTATGCAAATCAATTTCGTTCGCTTGCTTTCACTAACAATAATAGTGATATTGTAAAGGAGACTGAATTGTTTCGATTATGATACAAGCGATAGGTTCGATATTATCTGATCTCGTAAATGGCATCTAGACGGTAATAATTTGCTAAATGTCACTTATGTATGATTAAATTTGATTATTTCATTCTAAATTTTAGAATATCCTGTATTATGAAATATGTACGTATCTCACACACACACACACATTATATATAGTACAATGTTTCCCAATTTTTCCCTTTGAGGAAACATCTTATAAATCCTGAAATTTTAACGTAATATCTCGGTTATTTTATAGATTATATATATACATATATATTATTAATAAATAAATGAAGTTAATAATAAGAGTTAAAAAAACAAAATGAACATTTATTCTCAAAATTATAATTATGTTTAAAACGAAACGCATAAACAAGATACGCTTATTGGTTTTCAACGGAACATAATTTGGGAAAACTCTGACACGTAGTACATACAGTAATATCTCTTATTAACTTTAGCCCTAGAAATGGAACGACTTGATTCATTTGATTTTCTCTGCTAATTGTCGGTGCGTTACATAAAATCATTCATTGTTTTCTATTGAGAAAAGAATCTTTCTCTCTTCGTAATTGTCGGTGCTACCGTTGAAAGTAATGACGTAGTCACACTTAGCTTTTGTATTATGCACTCTCGGCACATCCGTCCAATAAAAAAAAAAAAAAAGAAAAAGGAAAAAAGGAGTCACAATAGAGACACCCGGTATGTACAAATCGCAGAGACACGACGATACATCACGTAGTCGCGATGCACCGCCCGTACAGATACGCGTAATCTCGTTAACCATTTCCTGCGTATTGAAATTCTCGAAATTACTGAGAAAGATTTATTTCTCTCTTTTACTCTCTCTCTCTCTCTCTCTCTCTCTCTCTCTCTCTCTCTCTCTCTCTCTCTCTCTCTCTATCTCTCTTTTGATACACGATTTAGTTATCAAATGGGCGGATATAACATTTCACAAAAGAACTTTAAACCCATATAATCCAATTTTTGTTTCTTTCTACAAAAATATTATATAATATTAATGTTATGATATAACTTATATCATTATAGTTATTAATAGTACTAAGAATTAAGTTATAACTTGTACAATTATGTTATATTAATTACTAAGTTACAACTAGTACAGTTATGTTATACCAATTCTAAATACAATTAGTATAGTTATACCGTATACCAAGTATGAATATAAACTATACCAAATATAGGTTATATCATATACAACTATACTATACTAAATATAACTACTATTATACCATTATAGTGTAATAAATATATATACTAAATATATAATTATTATAATGGTGTAGTATGCAGTTACTAGTATAGTATATTTAAAAAAAAAAGAAGAAACATAGAAAATTTATTAATTACTATGTTATATCTAGTGCGGTTATGTTATACTATATACTAAGTATAAATACAACTATACTAAATATTAAAGTTATACCATACATGGCTGTACTATAATTATATATATCAAATATATAACTCTTATACTAATATAGTATATACCTACTGGTAAGATATAACATATTTAAAAAGAAAAGAAAAAGCATTAAAAGCTTCAAGAAGGAACAACGAATTTTCGTTGACGACAAAATTAAATAAAATTTTAAAACAAATAGATATTTATGTATGATATAAATGCATGGCTTTAAAGTTACGTGATGTTATAGAGATTTAATCAAAAATTACAGAGAGAGAGAGAGAGAGAGAGAGAGAGAGAGAGAGAGAGAGAGAGAGAGAGAGAGACGAATATCACACCTCTTAAAATGGAGATTAACGTAGCACGTCAGTTAAGATAGTTATTCTCTCTCATCGATACGCTCGATTAAATTTTGCTTACGCACGTTGATAATCCAGTTTTGACGACAGTTACATTATAAAACGTAATAAATATCGTACATGAGTATATGTATGTAACCATAGATAGATAGGACGGGAAAAGGCGAATCGAATCGGTTACTTACATTACTTTCCCCACTTTCGCGTACTCGTGCGCGCGCGCACACAGTGTACGTAAACTATTCGTTGAAGGAGAGTAAACGAGTAAGCCGAATGGCGAGCAATTCGAGAGTCTTTTTACTAGCAATTCGGTATTGTCACGATAGAGAGTGAAACCGGAACTCGAGAAAGTTCATAAACAAACGATCGAGACTCGTAGAAATGCGAAACTGAAAAGAAACTTTGTGTATTTTTAACGTATGTACATATTAACGTATGTATATACGTGTGTATATGCGTATTACGTACCTATGTAAAAGTGTTATCCTTGAAAAATCACTATAATTATTTTCTATCAGTTTTAATTTACGAGATAGGTATATGCCCGTTTTTCTCAAGAACGATTTTGTAAAAATTATTATATTTTGGAAAAGTGCACTTCTAAGAAATCGTAAGAGGAAAGATGAAAACAACGATTGCGTGCTATCATCTCTCTGGTATTTGATTGTATAATGAATGAGGAGAGAAAACCGGTTTTTTCTCTCTCTTTTATTTCTTTATTTTATTATTTTTATCTCTTTTGTTTCTTTTTTTTTTCTTTTTCTTGTATCATCAGGTGATCACATTTCAATACCTGTCGATATTGGAACGCATCCTCGTTAATTATCTCGTTTGTTTTTTATCATCGTCTCCTTTATTATCATTTTATAGAAATGTTACCAATTCATTTTTTTGAACTTTAACTTGGATCCTTTTGTCGATGACATTTCTTATATATACCTTTTTGATTGCGTACTTATTTATTTCCACGATCTAACGAAGATCGGTGTGGGAATTTTTGACGGGCTTAAGAAACCCGTTACCCATTGTGAATCGAATACCTAATAAGTTTGGTTGCATAGTGTCCGTTGATTCCCAATGCCTTTTGATAGGACATATAACCTGTTTACGTTTTCTTACGACGGAATTTCATCGGTGATTTATGTTTTTATTTTGGCGAATTTTTGCGAGAACAACTTTACTGCGTACATATATATATATATTTATACGTGAAAATGTTACGAGATATTACTAGTTAAATTTTATTGTCGAGAATATACTTCTCCCCCCTCTCTTTTTCTTTTTTTTTCTTCATCGTCTTTTCTCCCATGAAAGAGGATTTATGACTATTTTTATATTATAAGTTAGAAGTTAGAAGAGACCGCTCTGTTATTCGAATCTTATTACGAAGTAAGTCTAGTCTTCAAAGAGCAATACTATTTTGCCGACGGGATTTAGCTCGCGTATTTAGCACAACGAACGTTCAAAGAGTTTAAGCGATAAGATCATCGACATTATACTTCTTATACGAGCGATAGTTTATAAGAGGTTATATGCATATGTATTTGCATAAAAATTCTAACATATGCGAATAACGAGGAAAACGATTAAAGAAAATTTTTTTCCGAGTTTCCTTTGTCTATTTATGTTTTGAAAATTGAGAGCCACTGACGATATCATTTCGTTGTACATACATACATACATACATATATATATATATATATATATATATATATATATATATAAAAGCTCATTAATACATAATTATGTACTATAGAATTCTTTGTTCAAATTGAGGAAAGAGAAACGTATTTAAAGTCGTTTTGAAACGAAACAGAATCGTTTGTTTGTTTGTTTGTTTTGCTTTTTTTTTATAATTAGATGTAAAGTACATCTATTCCGTAACTGTATTTTACAGTTGTTGTTTTCAAATACGAACTAACGTCAACATTAAAATTGTCGCGACAGTCTATGAATGAGACACGTTCGTCTCTCGCCAATAATACATCTTTCTTTGAGCTGGTTCTTTCCTTGATAAGGAACGAACCGTTCAATGAGGGAAGAGGACGAACGACGACGTTGCTCTCGGCCGTGGCTGGTACCACCATCCTCTATCCCTTCTCGTTCTACCGGATCGTCTACCAACACCGATCTCCTCTAGTGTATTCGTGTATGCTCGCATATCGTCGCGGTTAATACGTCTCACAGTCAATCCTTTTTTATTTATTTTCTCTTATAATATTCCGATATCTAAAGTTCATCTTATAATATACAATTTCATAGCTCTTAATAGGACAACAAAATCAATGGATATGAATGACTTTCGACCGATCGTCAAATTTCTTTCCAATTACGTGCACATGGACGAAGTTCGTTTTATAAAAATAAAAAAAAAATATATATATATATATATATATATACATACATATACATACATATAAATATTAATTTTTCGCAATATACGATGAAAACAAACTGATGAAATCAAAGAGACAAGATGATAATAGCCTTTTAGTATCGTAGAAATGTAATAGGGGACCTGCGTTATATTAAACTAAGAAATCGTTTTCCGCATGGTGGCGACAGTATCGCGTCAAGGACCGCGCCGACGCCATTACCACTGCCTCTTCCCACTAGCGTTAGTCTCTTGCGAGCCGTCGGTTAGTGCGGAAGCGGCTCGTGTCTTACTCTCTTTCTTTCTCTCCCTCCTTTTTCTTTTTTTTCTCTATCTCCGGATTATGTAGTTATATCATTATATTTGTTCTTTTTCTCTTTTATCTTTTCTTTTTCTCTTTCTTTTTCTATCACTCTCCGTATATTTTCATTCGTTTTACACGATATCGTGTCATTGATATTGTTTAGTGCGTTTCATGCAAATTAACGTTTGAAGAATTTGATGAATTTCTTCATACCGGCGAAACAGTTTTAGGTGAGTTTTTGAATATATATTATATATATATATTTTTTTTCTACGATAGACATACGATTAAAAAATATCAAACAGGAAGTTAAAAAAGAACCGTGTCGTAAAACAATACAGTTAAGTGCCCACATCATAGTACTTAGATAAGAATATCCTGTTTCTAGTTATCGTTTACCTTTGAAAGTTCGTTGGACGAATGATCCGAAGGAATCGCCTGGTTATTGGCCGATAAGTTATATCCAATGAGATTGATCTTCGACGTTGTATAAATTATTTAATTTACTTACTTAATTACTTACTTACAAATGATCTGATTTATTTTCAAATTTAAATGAATGTCATAAGACACTAATAATGACGTTTAAAACGAAATGTTCGTGATAATGAGAAACAGAGTAAAGGCAATTAACGGCTCTTAATGACGAGTTTCGAATGTTCAGTATCCATGATGTTCAATTTCAAAAAATTTCATGGATAGAGAAAATAAACAAACGAGAAAATAACGAAGAAAAATATAAGATCGCGAAATATTCGTCTTGATGGTATTTCGGGAAAAAAGGAATAGTTAACTCGAGGCTCGGAATAAATCTAAGTCCGCGTCACCCTAGCGACTAGTTACTGTCCGCGACGACTCTTGCGCGACCCAGAAACATTCTCTTTTCTTTCTCATCGCTTCCTCGAGGGCAATAGAACGCGATTGCGCGTACTTACTTGCATCGAAGTTCAAAGTGTCTAGCGACTAACAGTTATATTACCACTTTTTCACTTCTTTTTTTTTATTCTGTCTGCCTCTCTCTCTCTCTCTCTCTCTCTCTCTCTCTCTCTCTCTCTCTCTCTCTCTGTCTGGCCGTCTCTGCCTGCCTCTCTTTCTCTCTCTTTCTCTCCCCCTCCCTCTCTCTCTTTCTGTTTTTCTTTTTGTCTCTTTCTCGGCGACCAACATCGAGGTCACCGCCATATTACCCTCCCCTCAATACACGCGGACTTGTCATCGTTGCATTTAACCGACTTCGTTTATATCAAAGTTGGAAATCGAATATCAGATTTTTCTCAAATATAATAGAATCGAATATCGTTTGGAGTAATCATTTTTTTTTGTTTTTTGTTCCTTTTTTTCCTCCAATCCCATAATTTATTCCAGCGTTTTAATTTGAATGGATTAGCGAATAATTTTCGAATGTTAAATCATTCGTATATCTTTAGATTCTATTTGAATTATATATTATGTTAGATTTATTATTGTTTATTATTATTCTTTTCAATCTCTCTCAATCTCTCTTTTCTCTCTCTCTCTCTCTCTCTCTCTCTCTCTCTCTCTCTCTCTCTCTCTCTCTCTCTCTAATTTTCTTTTTTCTTTTCTTTTTTTTTTACGATAAAAATTGCTATCCTGTTTAATAACAGTATTCTGATGCATATTTATGAGAGAGACCTAACAAATTATTGATCCGCATAATGAGCAATACAAATTGTTGGAATGGCGAATTAATAACTATTTACAATTAATGAGATATAAATTATTCATTTTCATTCGATCCATTCGCTTGTTTATTCTTTTCTCTTTTTATTTTTGTTTTATACACATCGTTCAATTGTGCGAATAAATAAAATTGTATTTTTATAGTAATCTAGGTCGATGCTAACAACGACTAATTGTAAGACGATAATTTGTGACGATAATATTAATCATATCTTTGGTGAATCTTTTCTTTTCTTTTTCTTTTTCTTTTTCTTTTTCTTCTCCCCCATTAATCGAAGGAACCTTATTTGCGGTTAATTTATTTTCATCGTTGAACGAAGAAGGAGCACACCCGGAAACGCTACTTTCGCTTTTTAATGCAAAACTTTCGTTTGTATTCGCGATTGGTGCAACGTTAATAAACGGACGATGATATCTTTTCTATCATTTCACTTATTGTGAAAGAAAAAGAAGAAGAAAAAGAAGAAAGAAACAACAATTTCAACATTTAACGCGTGAAAATAGCAAAAGAAAAAGAAAAATATATATATATATATATATATATATATATATATATATATGTTTAGGTTGAAAAGTTATCGAAACTTCATTAATATTTCATTTATGTTTTTTCTCGTCGGTATTTTCGATTTACGATTTACGATTTATGATTAAACGAAGTCTAAAAACAAACGTGTTAATTAATACTTTCTGGAATCATATTGTTTTAATCGAAAATGATAAAGTAGGATAAATTCATAAAAGGATTTAGTAATTTTGTTAAATTCATAAATTAAGGTTCAAAATTTATTTATACACATAAAAGCACGCAATAAATATACACTTTAAAGGTAAATAATGCCGTTCTTTGATCGTGTTTATTTGTGAAAACGTTAGAGAACTCTACGAAACTTTTTCCTTCGTTCCGTTTGTAGTTGAATGTGAAGAAAAACATTAACGTAATATACCCACACATCTGTATGTACAAATGCCTACATTTAACTATCATCATAATTCATAATAAGAAAGTAGAATAAAGTCTGTGTACCTTCGTTTAAAGGCACATCTAGAGCGAGAATGGAGAATGTAGTGGGGAGGAAAAAAGGGGAGAAGAGAGAGAGAGAGAGAGAGAGAGAGAGAGAGAGAGAGAGAGAGAGAGAGAGAGAGGGCGAAAGGACGAGAGGGGTGTATACTTACTTAGCAGTACTCGAATTACGAGAGCGAATTATTAAGGCGAGTGGTATACTAGTATGTATAAAGAAGCAGTGATGATGTGTTAGACTTGTTAGCTTGTTGTATTTTACGCGTAAGAACACTTATTATAAGATATTATCTTATTATTAATTATAATGTTATTAGATATTATATTATTATTAATATCTTATTATTATTGCCTTATTATTATTGCCTTATTATTATTGCCTTATTATTATTATTATTTATTATTATTAGAGGAAAAACTATTTTATATTATTTAATTTAAATAGTATTTTATTTCATATATGTGCATAATGTTAATTTATTTGATTGTTTTTACTTCTTTTCTATTTGTTTTATTTATTTCAAAGTTAATTAAGGTAAATTTTTTTTTATTTTATTTAAAAATTAATTCAATTAACGCACACACATACACACACACACAAACGCAAACAAACATATTTTTCCCCCTCCATGAAAACAAAAATAAATATAGAAAATTCATACATAAAATCTTGCTACAGTTTGCTATTATTTCATAGAACAAAAGACAGGATGCATATTACAACTACAGTCTACAAAAATATTTATATTCTACTGCGAACACGTATATATGCGTACATATATGTATGTATGACTGTGTATGTATATATATATATATATATATATATATATATATATATATATATATATATATATATATAAGATTATGAGTTTTCCATAGACGACGAGCTCGGGATGTGGGTCAGACAGACCGCAATACTTTTCTAAATGGCTCGCCATAGTATCGTATCGACGTTATAAAGACTCGAGAGAAAGTGCGAGCAGACATTTTCTAACTGACCGCATCCGTTGTAAAAATTAGAGACTATCCCAGGTTTTACCTAGCTGAACGTACATACGTGTATATACATTCTTTAATTTTTACTTGTATTTTTTATTTTTTTTTTTTTTATTCTTTACTAAGAAGTGAAATGAACGACTTATTTTCGCGTTAGATTAGTTTGTAATTTATAAATCGTATCGAACTTGCCACCATTAACCCCTGTTTGTTTCCATTAAAATCATACGTTTTTTTTTTTTTCAAACTATAATATGTTATTATTGAAAAATAACGTATGATTAATGACTTTATATGTATCTACGTTAATGATACAGAGTCAGTGTTTCTCAAATCTATGTACCGCAATTGGATATCGGACCAACGTTAAATTTTTAATGTAAATGCATAATCGATCCTAACTTTACTCTTTCGTAAAAGCGAAGAAAATTATTAATATCCAAGAGTTTTCTCGTAAAATATGATTACGAGTTCACGAACAATAATGCGATTGACAATCGTATCGTTAAAATAATATAGATTGACTTTCGATCTTTATCGAGACTCGTAAAAAAAAAATTCAATTATAAATTGTATTTGAATATCTTAGGTATAATTACAAAGAAAATGTATTCATTGGATGGTACGAAAGGAAAGGTTTGAGAAACGATGATTCCAGAAAAAATATCGCAAAAAAGAAACATATATCTCAGACGTTATCTCTCTCCCTCTCTTTCTCCCCCCCCCCTCTCTCTCACCGTATCTCTCCGTATCTCTCGTTCTCTTGTACATCTTGCTCGACTTCGTAATAGTTCTATTAACGGTATGTAGCTCAGATCGAATTAACGTAGATAATAATTGCTTTCGCAGAGAGGCGATGATGGGCGTCAGTAAAAGCTCGCTTATGCACGTGACGCCGCGTACCGCTTCGGAGGAGTTTCACCTTGAACGTTATGCAAGCTAACATTAACATACGCATACCTATGTTATAGGGTTAACGCATAGCGCATAGAGAAACTCTACGAGTCCTATTCTATAAACGGCACTGCAGTTCTTCGGATGCAACGAATGTCACTGCTACGAGACTCCGGTTTTCTCTCTCTCTCTCTCTCTCTCTCTCTCTCTCTCTCTCTCTCTCTCTTTCTCTCTCTTTCTCTCTCTCTCTTTCTCTATCTCTCTATCTCTCTCTTTCGCATTGAAAGCAAGATCTTTTTCTAAGAAACCTCTCGAGAACGGGTTATGCTCGAGATGCGATAAATTCCACGGTGGTTCACGACTTAGTCGATGATCTTGTCTCTTCATGCTGGTTCACGTGTGTGTATTTATGCATGCTGTGTGTGTGCATATATATATATATATAGGGGAGGGGGGTGGTACAAGTACTATGAAGGTTTAGTTTCTGTCGCAAATATTATTTTAATGATGTATTAACATTTTTTAAGAAAAACAAAAGAAAAGAAAGAAAGAAATTCAATTTAATTCAATTCAATTCATCGATTGCAGATATGAACGTTTTATTTTCTTTTTAGTTTTTATATATATAAATTATATTTATATTTATAATTATTTATATATATATATATATATATATATATATATATATATATATATATATATATATAATACACGAGCGTACGAGAAACTTGTAACAATGTATGTTAACATTAGTTTATAAAATTACAATTGAACGAACGATCAATTGATCTTACGGATTCAAATTTCGAATCATCGATCACAGACCCTATCCGAATTGATTCATATGCCTCGATCAATTGAAGAAAAGATGGCGCCGTGTAAAGATGACGTTGAGTAAATTATGTTCGGTTAAATTTGGCATTTTTCTTCTTCTTTTGACGGAACCTGAATATTATGGTGGCCCTTTTGCATGATGGAATGTGAGTCTGTCTGTCTTTCCATCTGTCTGTCTGTCTGTCTCTGTCTGTCTGTCTCTGTCTGTCTGTCTGTCTGTCTGTCTGTCTGTCTGTCGGTTACGGTTCAGGTCGTTTTGCTGGAACAAGTATTCAGCCGTAATACGTGGGAGGAATAGGAAGTCGTGCATTAAATCCGAACGTCCATCTTTCAACGCGCTTAAACGCTTCTCAAATGGAACACAGGCGCTCTTCTACCGGCATCCTCCCCTCGAGAGAAGAGAAGAGAAGAGAGAGTGTTAGAGAGAAGAAGAGAGAGAAAGAGGAGATGATGAGAGGAGAGGAAGTGAGGTTAGGTTCACGCGAGTGCATTGATGGAAGAGATATAACGTGATAACTCTGACCGTTTCCAATTCGAACCGCTCTTGATGATAACGTTCGTCCTTCTTATTTTTTTTTTTTATTTATTGTATTTTTTCTTTTTCTTTCTTTCTTTTTTTTTCTCATCGCGATATCAAATCTTCAAGTGTTTCGACAAACGAGAGAAAAATTCATAGTTTTGCCTTGAAGAAACGCGCTCATTACATGATAGGTTTCTTTTTTATTTTTCCTTTTTTCTTTTTAGATACGTACGAGCTCGTTAGATTACAAGATTTCTTTTTATTCTTCGATCAGTTTTTTTCCTTTTCTTTTCTTTTTTGTTTTTTTTTTGCTTTCATTTTTTCAAATTATTTCTATGTAATGCGTTTTATCGAATACATACGTACATACATATATTTCATTTGGATTTTCTTTTCTTTTCTTTGCGAATAATTCCGCGCAGCTGAAGATGCGGAAATTGTTAGTTTAGGAATTTGTTAGTTTTGCCTCTTTGAGGCACACGATTTTAAAGAAAATAAAAACCCAAATTGCACAATTATTTAACATAAAATAAAATATTAAACTGTATCATTGTGAGTAATTTCAACTTTTCGAGGTGGGTTGAAATATATCCCACCATGCATAAAAGCTAGTCAAAAAGTGGGACAGTTTTTAATTCATCCAATCCTAAAGAGTTGAAGCGGGAAATTTGAAAATCGTCACAAATTCGGAATGATTTTCGCGAGTACTTATTTCTTTTTTTTTTCTTTCCTTCCCACGACGTCGAAGTAGTAAAAATACGTATCGATTAAATTGGTCTCTCTCTCTCTCTCTCTCTCTCTCTCTCTCTCTCTCTCCCTTTCTCCTATATCTCTCTCTTTCTCTCTGTATGTCTCAAAGTATAAATAATGTCGCGCGTTCAAGATGATGAAACGCGAAAGGATCTAGCCTTCGTATCCAAGGCTGACCGCTCGTCGAACGTTGAAACACAATCGACTGCATTTTAACTTGCTTTTATGCGCTTTGTACTAAGTCTTCATCGCTAATTATGTACATTGGGGACATTATTTAGAATCTTTATTTTATTTTTATTTTTTATTTATTCTTTTTTATTTTAAGTCTCCCCTCCCTTCTCTCACTCTTTTTCTTGCTCACTTTCTTTATAAATAAACAACGACGTAAAGAAAATAAATAAACTGTCATTCGATATTTCGTAGTACGTCGTTTATTTTTTACATACATATACACACACGTATATATGTATGTATGCATATATACACACAGACACGAAATTGTATTCGACAAGACAGCTGTTTACAGTTTGTATGTCAACAATAAAATTCTTATCTCATTTCAAATGACGCAGAAAGAGTACTTTCGTTCGCATTCTGGTATATTCGTTTGTTAACTTAAGAAAAAAGAAAAGAAAAAAAAATAAAGTAAAATAAAATAAAATAAAATAAAGAAAGATCTGCTGGCATATATCGGAACTAACTCCCCCGAAGCGTTATACGAAGCGAACAATAGCTATTCGCATGTCCTTTCCTTTCTACATACATACATATAGAAAGATGTATGATGCGTTATATGTATGCATAGGTGCGTATCGCAAGTGCAATGATAGGTACGTGCACATCTACCTACGATGTGTGCATGTGTGTATATATGTGCACGTATGTATGTACATATATATTCACATGTCGCGTCGTGTCGTAGTTGGTGATTGCATCCTAGCGTGAGAACCGCATCGAGAGACGTAGAAAGTAAGTTCTTAGCTTGAAAGAAAGTTGTTTAACGTAACAAAATAATAAAATTTTTGAGACGGGAAGTGGGAAAAAAGAGAGAACTAGCCAAAAATGAAATGATGCGTTTTTCTTTCTTATTTTATCGCGTAGAGTTTAGATAAAAAAGAAAAAAAGCAAAAAAAAAAGAAAGAACTCGGTGAAAGGAAAAAAAAGAGAAATTAGGCTAAAGTAAATGGACTTAATAGAATCTCTTAAAACTCTCCTTTACAGCATCATAACAGGATCACTTATTTGTACGTTTAACAGACCGTATTTTTTTAACGATAAGATTAAAAAGAAAAAAAAACAAACTTTGGTTTTGCCCAGAGCGAATAATAATAATAATAATAATAATAATAATAATAATAATAATAATAATAATGATAATAATAATAAGAATATTATTATCGTCCTGTCGTCGTAATTGTATGTATTTTACATATTAAGTACAAATCTCTAATGATTCCGTTTGTGGTTTTTGTTTTTCTTCATTACAGCTGCTCGTTAAAGTCGGTGAATATAATCTTAAGAGGGCCGACAAAATGAGGAACTCGACATTGCTGAAGTGGGCACAAAACTCGACGAATAATAAGAATCAAACAAGTAAAAATGGAGGTGCGTCTCTCTCTCTCTCTCTCTCTCTCTCTCTCTCTCTCTCTCTCTCTCTTTCTGCTGTTTGTATCTATGTCCTGTGTATGTAAGAGATATAATACGGAAATTAAAAAAAAAAAAAAAAAGAAAGAAAGAAAGAAAAGATTGCTACTCGTTTGTAGACGCGTTTATTACGGTGTCTTTCCTTTCGAGTTAAAGTCCTCCTTGTGAATTGTGTTCGCAGGAACGAGTAGAAACTGGATACACCCACCGGACGCGCTTCAAAAAGGCCACATCGCCTACCTAGTCAAGGTATGGTATAGTATACATACGCGCGCGCGCGCGCGCGCGCTTGTGTGTGTGTGTGTGTGTGTGTGTGTGTGTGTGTGTGTGTGTGTGTGTGTGTGTGTGTGTGTGTGTGTGTAATAAATGATTTCCATTTTTAACGCTGTTCCAAGTACCACCTCGCACGTTCCTTTCGACTTCTTGTTGCAAAGAAGCAAAGAGCAACGAACAATCTGTTTAATTTTATTACAATTAACAGTTTTCTACTTCTTCTTTTCTTTTTTTTTCTTTAATTAATTAATTATTAAAAAATTTTATTAATTTATGACCAAAAAAAGGAAAGAAAAGAAAATTGTAATTTATAATGGATAGAGATGTATTTTAGGTAATCTTGAGAAATATACATTATACGTATATGCGATGTAAATTTATGGAATTTATTCGTACAAATGTATCGTTTTCGGACTTTCAACCTTATTTGCTTATGTAACTTTATTCTAAAATTCGTAGCACGTTCTTACACGTGCCTCATAATATACTATACCTGCTGGGTATCGATGGAAAGAAAAAGAAGGAAAGAAAAAAGGGGGAAATAAAAAGGAAAAAGAAATGCAAGCTTAACCTTAAAAACCTCCGTGAGAGAGAGAGAGAGAGACGGTTCGTTCGTTTACCTTATGTTACCCGGAACAGTTACACAATGCTTTTATACGACTCCTTCTTCGTCTTACCTTTCGTTGTTACGTGCGAATTTTTACTCACAAAATTTCTTAATCTCACTGACTACAAAAGGCTCTCTCTATTTCTATCTATCTCTTTCTTGCTCTCTCTCTCTCTCTCTCTCTCTCTCTCTCTCTCTCTCTCTCTCTCTCTCTACCATTCTTACGAGAGTTAATAAAAGTACGAGAGTTCGTAGAAACGAGAATTAGACACGTGATGGTGGGAACGAGATTAGAACGAATTAATTGGTTAATTTTATTTTATTTTCTTAACTACGAAATATTTTATCTACAGTTTATCTGATTTCCATATGGTTCATTAAAATATTTTCACTTTATTACTCTCGTATATCGATGTTTTAAAATCTCATGTAATATAGTTAACAATATTTGGAAATGTAAATAAACAAATCGTTGAAATAATTAATTCGTTAAACACTATAACATTATTTCATTGTTTATGTATAGTACTTGGGCAGTACGGAAGTCGATCAACCGAAGGGAATCGAAGTAGTGAAGGAAGCGATCTGCAAGTTGAAATTTAGTCAGCAATTAAGAAAAAGCGAAGGAACTAAAACACCGAAGGTTGAACTCACAATAAGCATCGATGGAGTGGCAATTCAAGAGCCTAAAACTAAAACCTCACCGAAAGTTGGTATTCAGTAAAATGAGCTCATTAAAAAATATATATATATATATCATATTCGTTTAATCAATTTTTTTTTCATTAGAATCAATATAATATAGTTATTATTATTTAAAATTTCAGCGAATCATGCATCAGTATCCCTTGCATAGAATCTCTTATTGTGCCGATGACAAAGGAGAAAAGAAATTCTTTAGCTTTATCGCAAAGGAAGAGGACGCGGAGAAACATACCTGTTTCGTATTCGTAAGCGATAAGTTGGCGGAAGAGATCACGCTTACGATCGGTCAAGCTTTCGATTTGGCATACAGGCGATTCTTAGAAACGTCTGGCAAGGATCTCGAAACTCAAAGACGTTGCATGGTATTGCAACAAAAGATCAAGAGATTGGAGCATGAGAACAATGTCTATCGACAACGGTTGCAAGACATTGCTGCTATCAAAGGCTCGGTCAGTATGCCAATTGATATTATTTTATTTATTTATTTATTTTTTAAACTATACCTCAATATTAAAGAGTTTCTCTTAAATCCTATTAAACATAATTATCGTCTTACGTATTTATGTAGGGGTCATCTTTCATTTTTTTTCTTATATGTATATATATATATATATATATATATATATATATATATATATATATCTTCTTTTTTTATAGGCGGACGTGTCGACTTACCTCTTGCAGCACGATCTTCCGGATATCCTGCATGTACCAGGAGCACCGAGCGAATCTCCGCAAGTCAACGGCACTACAAATAAGTCTCCTCTCATAGGAATAAACAGCGACAGTAACGGAAACACATCTAATGGCCCACAGCAACCACCACCTGTTCCTCCAAGAAGCTTTGAAAAATCCTTTGATGACGATTTCATGGGGTCGGTTATAAAAGACTGTTTGATATGATTAATGGACATTAAATGTATAACATAATTCAATAAGTAATTTATAACTTTCTTATTTATTTATTTTTGTCTTTTTTTTACATAACAGAAGCGAGGCAACACCAACGCCGGTTGTTGGTACTAAATTAGAGGGTCTCCTCATGGATGAGTTCGAGGAGGACTTTAATCCTCGTGCTTACGAGACGGCAGCTAACGGACTTGCTAATCATCAAACGAACAACAATCCTCTTCTCAATGGTCAACTATCGTCTAATTCTAACCTATTTTCACAAACTAATGGCACTGCGAGTCCGCCACCACTATGTAAGTTTCTTTATTCTAACATTAACACATTGATTATCGTCATGTCGTACGAATTCGGATGACAAGTAAATTGTTAAATGAGCCGTGTCATCCGTGTACGAGTTATGGTTATATCTATTGCCTGTTTACGAATGATTTAATTTTGTATTTGAAAGGATGTCAATAGGATACAATAGAACTAATAAAGACAATATAATGTTGTATTATCATATAAAGTTTTATTGAAAGAAATTAATTCATATGTAGAATTGTAAAAGATAGCGTATATAATCGAGATTTCTCAGAAGTTGGACAAAATAAGTTGTCGATTTTTAAATATTTTTTTTCTTACCTTTGATCGCAACTTAATACTCTATCTCTTCCCACAAATATTTCTTTTGATCGCAATATTGTATCAATGACGTTGTAAATCATGATGAGATTTACTTGTAAATACGGACTGCTCTAATAATCCCTCGGTTAAGAATTTTCCAAACATTCTGATTTTTATATTCTTTTTTGTCACTAGTTTCTAAATCATCAAAGTATTTACAATCGAAATTCTTAATATAAATTGTATCCTAAGTTTCCGCGTCCATTTTATTCAGTAGTTTATCAAATGATATTTAGAAAACTACCGAATAAAAACGATTTGAATGAAATTTAATGATATTTTATTAATAAAATAAATTCTATGCAAGAAAAGAAAATCATAAAAATTTTTCGTATTTTGGGCATTTTAAGTGTGTATGTAATCTTTTTTAATACGTCTCGCTATGATTTCGTTGCGTTGTTTTCGTTTTACTTATGTCAGGCGTGACCTAATGGGATTTTGTCAATGTTTCACGTGATAAAACGTGATAAAACGTCAGCGTTTTAATAGAATAGTTTAATAAATTTTAATATTAATTCGTATATCTTCAGTGGCACCGCCTCCAAAGGCTAAAGATTCGAGACGACAGAATGGAGTAAAAGAGGACCTTTTTGGCAGCGTGCCTTTCAATCCTACGCCGTCTATAAATACGAAGAACGACTTTAATGATCCCTTTGAAATGGGTGAATTTGGTGCTACCACCATAAATTCAAGTCCAAGTCAGCAGGAATTGGAAAATGCCATCGGACTTTTGGATAAAAGATTGCTCGAAATGAAAGTTAGTAGTATTAATGTTTTACAAAAGAAATTAAAATATAATAAATTAGCAATATTTCGTTATGACGTTTTATTTATATAAATATACATTATTTTTCAGGATGGCTTTAGCAGGGGTTTATCCATCGGTACTGATGATTTTTCATTGGAGAGTTTAGATCCGTTAAGGAATTAAATCGAACGATCATTGATTATTAATTCAAATTTGTAATGGAATCGATATGAAGAAGACGGAAAGGAAAAATTCTCTATCGTGGTCTCTGTGGAGAGTAAAAAATCTGTGTGTGAAACCAAAATTAGTCAATTACTGTTACTATACGATACTCGTATATTTATGGTGATGTTTGATATTTATATTATATTATTATAATTACTTATTGAATAACTCCTAATACGTACGTGCAGTTTTCTCACGCTCGATCGTTGCACGATTAACTTGTTTTATTCGTTGCTTTTGATATATTATGGGTCCAATCACGTTTAATTGTATATTATTGATTGATATGCGTTAAAAAATGGACAAATCAATGAGAGATATATATGATCTTAAAGTAATGAAATTTTAATAGGATCAAATCACGTTCCAAGTAAATTATAAAATTTTTAATGAAATGTTTGTATACATATATATATATATATATATATATATATATATATATATATATATATATATGTATGATAGTGTGTGTGTGTGTGTGTGCGTGCGTGTGTGCGTGTACGTGTGTGTGTATGTGTTAGCCGTACAAATATTTTTTGAACGGTCTTACAGAATCTTTAACGTTTTTAGCAGGAATGTTACGTAGAAAATCGTGCGGCTATCGTAAATTCTACATTATTGAAAAATCTTTAGAAGGTATAATTATTCCTAGTTTGCTATAATAACGATGAATATGGCTAAGAGGAAGGAGAAATTATTTTATATATATATATATATATATATATATATATATATATATATATATATATATATATATATATATATATATATATATATATATATATATATATATATATATATATATATATATATATATATATATATATATATATATATATATATATATATATATATATATATATATATATATATATATATATATATATATATATATAATTATGAATATAATAGATTCAGCTTGCTCCTAACGCACTCTCTCTTTCGTTAAAGTCGCGTGTCGAGATACAAAATTTATATCTAAACACTAACCGAAGTAGAGTTAGAAATCACTAATAATGCTACAAACGCATAAATAGTATTGATAATCCTTCGGTTAGGTTAACAGCTGTTACTATTTTCTTTGTCCGTGTTAGAGATTTTCACAATTTCATATATTTCATTTGCCTTATCCATTTAAAAAAAAAAAGCAAAAATAATAATTATAATAATAATTACAATAACTATAATAATAATTATAATAATTATAATAATTTTGGAAAGAACAAAAAGTAAGAGTAAATAACATGGTTCACGAAATTATTTGTACAAACATAGATCTGATTTGTTATTTCGAAAACGATTATTATTCATTAAGAAAATTATTATTTACTAGATATATACATGGAGTATAAAATTAATATTATGTAAATATGCAATATTGCGTCTTATTGTTACTATATTATATAAGAATAATCGTTAAATATATATCATCTAATTATGATTGAAAAATTTTCTTGTTAGCAATCATTACGTTGAAAGATTGATCCATTTTTTTTTTTTTTTTTTTTTTTTTTTTTTTAATTATTTTGTTTGAATAATATTATTTAATCGATTTCACACAAGATGGCGTTACGTAAGGCGTAACTTATCGGCTCACTAAAATGAAAGTAATGCTATATCAGCATGAGTTAAAATATCTTTTTTTTTTATCATATTTTATATACATTTTAAAATATATTATCCATTACACGACATTTTAATTTAAATTTGAATAGTAAGAAACATGACTCATAACGATAACGTGGAATTAAAGCCACGTGATCCATGATTCGACCAATTGAGTGCGCAACCGCATTTGATATAACATTCTACGTCACGATAAGTGCATCGCGAGGTTGCCGAATTTATTTACACTTATTTAAAATCAGCTATCTTCGATTTTTCATCGAAGAACTTATTATATACAATGGCGAAATAATTTAACAAAATATCATAATAACATTATAAACGATCACGGTATGATTTGATTAATCAGTAGAATATCTTTACTTTGATAAATTTTTCGCGCAAAGATACAAGGATATCGAGTATCGAATATTCGAAATATCAATTATTTCTCTATTACGACGAACGTAAAGATCGTAATAAATCTAAACAATTGTTATTACATTTTCTCCGACGCTTATTGTCTGTCGTGTTACATATCATTTTATTATCAATTTGACATTGAAAATAAATTTGAAAAGTGTTACGTGAACGCCAACGTATTGACACCAAGCGCCATCTATCGTAGTCAGCGTGTCGTACGCGCGCTATAATATACACTCGTCAAAAAATATTAAAAGGGAATCGAACGAAGGGATGATGAAAGAACATAGAAATAATAAAAATGGAATACAACAGTAGAATGAACGAAGATAAATTAAAATTAATTCTCAGAGAGACAATTGGAAAGGAGAAAATGATCGAACGAAAAGAAAAACAAACACTCTAGACGACAATCGATCTAATAACGTATTCGCGTTCGAATCAACGACCGGTAGGCAGGGATAGCGATATAGAGATATACAGATTCGCGCGGCGATCTGGCAACATCGCGTTCGCTTTGCTGTTACTTGAGTCTACGTACGGTGGCGTCAGTATTTCGCGAGCTTTCATCGCGTACTCTTCGAAGGAATTGTGATTTGGTGATCGATCGATCTATCGAGCAAGGAAGCGAGCGAGCGAGCTAGCTAGCCGGATTTCAGAGGTCAAAGAGAAACTGCGAAGAAAAGTTGCCTTTTTCGATTATTAAAAGGTATAACGAAGGAGAGAAAATGGCGGACACGGATGGACATGAGAATGGTACCAGCAACGGCGACGTGCCTGAGATCGAGCTTATCATCAAGGTGAGTGTAAGTGTGAGTGTGTGTATGTGTGTGTATCTCTTTCTCTCTCTCTCTTTGCATACATGTACCGTAACGTATGCATATATGATGTGCGTATGTATCTTACACAAACGCACGTCCTCTGCTTTAGCGAGAGAAGGATAGAGATGAGACAACTGCTTGAACTCGAAGGAGCTCCTACACAGAGAGAGAGAGAGAGAGAGAGAGAGAGAGAGAGAGAAAGAGTGATATTGAGAGGTGAGGGGAGGAAAAAGGAGCTACTCCGCAGGCGATATGGGCGTGGAACGAAACGACTCTTAGCGAGTTCGATCTCTTAAAAACTTCCTGTCTCTCTCGTCTTCCTTGTATCCTTTTTCTTTTTTCCTTCCTCTCTCTCTCTCTCTCTCTCTCTCTCTCTCTCTCTCTCTCTCTCTTTCTCTCTTTTTCTATTTTATTCCTTTTTCTTCGTTTATACGTTAAGGAAGAAAAAGAAAAAAGCAATTGTCACAGAACAAAAAAATGATCTTTGGTGAACATGAGAGAAATAGAGATACGTAGATAGATGGAGAGAGAGAGAGAGAGAGAGAGAGAGAGAGAGAGAGAGAGAGAGAGAGAACGCGTCACGAGTCAAAAAGCATCCGGTAGTAGTGAACTACTGCTGCCGCTATACTTCGTTATTGGTTTTGTACAATATATATACATATGTGTATATATATATATATATATATATATATATATATATATATATATAATTAATATTATGTACGTTGTATCTTCGGAGTGTTTGGTGCTAATGGTAGTAGTGTTGCTCCAGTAATAATGATGTTGATGATGATGATGATGATCATTATGGTGATGTTTTTGGTGCTGGTGCTCATTTTGTGTTAACCGTATACATTCCTACGCCAATGTCGACCACCCTGTCTCAGCTGTCTTTTGTTTTTACATCACCTCGCCGGACGGCGGCCAATTTTGGAGACTTATTGGATCGGCAAGGTTGCGTCGAGTGATCCTGGATCGAAGTCGTTCCAGGAATCGGAATGGTAGGAGAGATAATACAAGCTCTCTTTCTTTTTATTCTTCTTTTTATTATTATTGTTACTATTTATTGTTGGTATTGTTGTTATAATAATAATAATAATAATAATAATAATAATTATTATTATTATTATTATTATTATTATTATTATGATTATTATTATTGGCAAAAGAGTTTTTCGTATGTTTGTGTGGGCATGCGTGTACACTTTTTAGATAAAAAATCTTTATATATGATGTATGATATATGATATATTCCTTTATTTATATGGGTATATATTCAATTAACTCTTATATCATATATATATATGTATGTATGAGAGTTGACGATAGCGAAGAGAACCGTACTGATGCGTCATTGGACTTCTCGAGTTCATTTTAAATCTGCGATCTTTGCTCTCTCCTTTATATGCATTTATTAACTTAATGCATGGCGCGTATGCCATGTTAATTTTCAGTGCGAATTTTCATTATCCCCTTTTCAATTATTTTTTCCTTTACTTTCTAGTTCCGTGAGACGAACCTCGTTTATACGATTCAATGAACTTTTCCGAGAGTCATCTTTGTTTGGATTGCAAGTAACGGTGGAGAAATTTCCGCGCACACGCACGCACGCGCGCACGCACACACACACGCACGCACACACACACACACGATGTACGATCAATAATAACGTTTACCAGTAGATTTGGCACCAGTACGAAAAGTTTCAATTTTTCTTCTATCTATAACTAACGTTATTATTCTATTTCTATGGAACACTTGTACACATTCGTTGTGTCATAAATAGTTATATGTATATATCGCACGAGTAAGCCATTCGGAGAAGCATAGTTCTCAATTCGTTTTCATATTAATGATCACTCATAGAAAGAAAGCAATATTTACGTGAAATGAGAACATGTTCCCCTTTGTTTCTCATCGACTTCGATGTTCTATAGTTCGTATAATTTTATCTTTACGTTAGAAAAAAAAAATCGCATAAAAAAGAGGAAGGTTGTGTAAAAATTAATTTACAAATGGTATATAAAACTTGTGTTAAAGACCGACACATATTATGCAGTAAAGCAATTTGAAGAAGGGATATACATTTAATGAAGATGATTTGTTAAAAAAAAAAAAGAAAAGAAAAGAAATTATCGTGTCGAGGAAAATGAAACAAAAAATAATAAAAAAAAGGAAAATATATTTTCAAAAAAGAATACAATTTGATATACAATGTATCAGTGTGATTCATCATGCGACATATTTTGCGTTTTTCCGCAGTCAGTCGCGTAAAATGAAGTAAAAAAAGCGAATTAAACTTTTTAAAAAAAAAAAAAAAGGAAAAGGAAAAAATTCTCGTGTAATAAGAGAACCAGATGTATTTCGATAGATATTACGTTATCTATTTATTCCTAGAATGATTCGAACGATTAATTCTAATAGATAATCATATTTTTTCTTTTTCCTATACGATAGGATAAAAATCATGAAATAAAAATCGACTGACTGGGTTAGTAGGCTTTGATTGAGCCAAATGATGTTTACTCACATCGTGATTTTTTTTCCAAACGAACGTAATATATATTTTAGGTAATAAAAAGTGTCGCCATGCGAAGATGATCATCGTTCGACGATAAGAGATAATCGGGAATCGACGAATAAATTGTTTACCAAGTTGATAAAATCTAAGAGATAAAGTACACATTCTCTTTTCCCCCTCTCCTCTATCTTTTTTCTTCGAGGATTTTAGGCCACCTAAAAAAAAATAAAAAGAAATGATATCAACGTAATCAACATTTTTTATTGATTATAACACATTCACTTAAGTATCATGTACGATAACATAATATATATATATATATATATATATATATATATATATATATATATGTCGAAGAAATCATTTTTAGGATCCACCTATTTATATATTTTTTAATATTATTTACTTATATTATTTATATTATACTGTATTATTCACTTATATTATCCATCACAATTTTCGTGGAATAAATTTGTAAATAAATTTGACAGATACAACAGAGAGGAGTAGGGCGCAAGTGGTAGAACGAGAAAAAGAAAAAAAAAAGATTGACGTATCTCGTTAGATACATGTACCTTTACGCGCGCGTGTGGGTGCTATGTGTATGTATGCGTATGTTGCTTTCTGTGTGCGTACGTGTATAGAATATTTTGCGAGCACAAGCGAGTTATCGAGTTATTTATATGTTTATGTAACACAAGCGGTATTTCACTTGGCTACTCTGGAGCTCGCGGGTTTTCCACTTATGTTAATACCACGATCGGTATTCTGTATTAAATAAACGTAAGTAACACGATAACTCGATTTCGTGAGTACCACGAAAGAACACGAGTGTCACCCTACCTTTTACGATCTATGAATGCGTGCGTGCGCGCGCGCGCGTGTGTGTGTTTATGTCATATATACGTTCGTGTAGATGTATATATATATGTATATAGAAGTAGGTAAACATTTCTTTTTCGTTCGTCTCTAGCTTCTGCGTAGTTTGGTAATTTTCCACATGAAATGATGACGTCTGGGTCCACGTTTAGAGGGGAAAAAAAAAAAGAAAAAAAATACGAAATATCAACGAAACGTTACTTAAAATTCGATAACAGAGTACAATTTGATTACGTGCGATATATATGTGTATCCGTAGATAAATGATTTATGAAATGGATTATCGTGATCAATCATTGATCAACAGGATTTGTCAGCCATTTTCATCTTGAAGTCGTCAAAAAAAGAAAAAGAAATAGTAAAAGATACGTATCATTAATGACGTGTAAATGTATTAACCTTTTGATTCAGAGTCCAACGTGACTGATTCAAAAAATCCATAGTGATGGATATCGAATGTGCGAAAAAAGAAGGAAGGGAAAAGAAAGAAGAAAAAAGGCGGGAGAACTCAGTTTTGATAACGAAAGCCGATTTATTATACCTAACTCGAAGATAACGTTTCTCGTACGAGACGATATCGATTATATTGTATTCTCCCTCCCTCTCTCTCTCTCTCTCTCTCTCTCTCTCTCTCTCTCTCTCTCTCTTTTCTTTTTTTCTTTCTTCTTATCATCTTTTATCCGTTTTGTATTGTGTACCTTTTTTCTTTTCTTCCTCTTTTCTGTGATCGTGCGTAAAATTAGCTCGTGTCACTCCTATGTCGAGTTTTCTCTCTCACTCTCTCTCTATCTCTCTCTCTCTCTCTCTCTCTTTCTTTTCTTCTTAATTTTTCTTCTTCTTCTTCTTCTTCTTTTGAAGATTCGTAAATGCGATATCGGATGAAAGCCGATCGAGAGAGATTCTCTCCTTCTTAGATTGCTTTCTTTCACCGGCTTTCCGAAGAAATGTCGCTTTAAATGGAAGCGTCGACCTGTTCTGGAGCAAGAACTGGACAAATACGAGATATATTAACGAACTAAGCGATCGAAACTTTCGCCGATTAGATTCGAGATGGATCAGATCTTAGTCGGACTTGTTCTATTATCTCATTCCTTTTCTTTTTCTTTCTTTATTTCTTTTTATTTTCTTTTTTCCTTTTTCTCTTTAATTTTTTTTCCACGTTGTTATTCCACTGAGACCTTATAAAGAGACCGATTCGTATAAACTTTTTCTAACGAGGAAATATAATTAAACGAGTGAGTTAATTTTGTGACAGGGATGAGGTGGGGAAAGAGTTTCCCCGGTTTTTTCCCAACATATCATTATACCTCTGTAACATTAATTTGATGTTTCGTCTATTGAACTATATATATATATATATATATATATATATATATATATATATATATATTATATATTATATGGTAATAATAGACATTTTTATTTTTATAGGTATATCTGTATCAATGAAAAATCTAAATATAATAGAGATAAGAGAGTGATAAAATGATGAAAGGTTTATTCTAATGAGAGAAATGTGTGAAATTTAACGCAGGTAGAATCGATATTTTCAAGTACTAATCTTTTTAAGACTAATTTTTATAAGCAAGAATTTTTATTGATGAGAACAAATTTCGATATTTACAATAATATTTTAATTTTTCATAATATATTAATAATAAAAAACTAATTTTGAAAACTAACTGAAAGATACTAAATTTAATATATATATATATATATACATAATCTTTCTGGTAATTCAATATTGCTAACATAGTAATAATATAATATTACTATATGTAATTAGCATAAGTATTAAACAACAATGTATTTATTTACAAATACAACAGTTGAATTTTTTAAATATAATTCTATTCGTAGGAAATTAGAAGTATATATACATCGATCAGATACAAATGTTATATTTTTTTTTTTTATTTTATTAATTTTATTGTTAAACATATCATCAGTTATTTATAATAATGAAATGTATACAACTTTTACGATGATATCATCGTACGATTACAAATGTTTTCCTTGTTTGAAGATAGTTCAATCGTCTTAATCCCATCACTATCGTACATATAATATATATAAGCCGTTCATAAGTCTCAATGCGGTTAACTAATTAAAAAATTTTTTTTTACAAATTTTAATGCCAAACGATTGATGCTTAAAACTTTTTATATTTAAAATAAATTTATTTAATAATTAAGCGTAATGCTCACTAAATAATAAAAAATAATTTTTACATACAATATATAATTTTATCTATGTATGTGTATGTATATATATATATATATATATATATATATATATATATATATCATCAATCGATGACAAATCATTTGTATTTTTTTATTTTCTTTTTATTTTGTTATTTATTTTAAAACTTATAGACAATTATTTACAATAATTAAATATATACAATAGTTACAATTATATATATATATATATATATATATATATATATATATATACAATTAATTGTTAAACTTAATTATCAAATAACACTATGAACAATGATCAGAAAGAAAAAGCGAGAGGAAAAATTTTCATTTGAATAATTTTACCCTCTTTCATTCCTCTTTAAGGATAAATTACCAGTTTTTTGGTACACATTGTATATACCATATACGTATGTACTTTACGTTAGAACGTAAGCGAAGCTCACTTCTCGATAATGATTAAACGTTAACCGGCTGACCTTGCGATCCGGAGGCGATCCTACAAAGTATGTCAAATTGTATACGACGAAACGGCGAAGACCGTAACGCGCACGAACGAGCGAAGAAGAAGTCCTCGAGAGATTCTACCGTTAAACGATGAACTCCTTTGCCTTCCGCTTTCTTCGCCCGTCTTTCTCCAGTCTGCCATGTAAACGACAACCTGCCTGTTTTTTTTTCTTTCCCCTATTTCTTACTCCTTTCTGACTGCTATCTTCTTTCTTCTTCTCTCTTTTTCTCTCTTTCTGATTGCTATCTCTCTCCCTCTCTCTCTTTCTCTCTTTCACACACACACACACACGCACGCACATACATACATTTCTTGATTCTTCCTTTCTCTCTTTCAATATCTTCTCTATATACCTGGTGTTTCATATAATTGCGTCGTTTGATATATTGTTTGATCTTTTTTTTTTTTCAGTTTAATAGAAATTTTTCGATGCATCTTGATTTAGATAATTTATCGTTAAAACGTCGTCTATAGTCTCTTTTTTTTCTAGAGGAGAAAGAAGATAATATAAATTTTAGACCAAACAAAATCTCTGTATTTCTCTCTTCAATTTATTTTCAGAGAAAATACGAGCTAAGTAATCATTTTACAAAGATATCGGTCGAAAATATGTGATATATCTTTAATGTTCTAAAAATAGATAGTTTTATTTAGAAGGGAAGAGAGAGAGAGAGAGAGAGAGAGAGAGAGAGAGAGAGAGAGAGAGAGAGAGAGAGAGAGAGAGAGAGAGAGAGAATTTTAAAAAGAATATTGATAAATATTTGGAAATACCCGTACGATTTTTAGTCTTATTGTAAGTAAGAAGAATATTTTATAATGAAACATTCCGTGCATATATATACATAATATCTCTCTCTCTCTCTCTCTCTCTCTCTCTCTCTCTCCGATTAATTCCACGTGGCAATTCACCTCCGTTACTCGATTATTATCGTCGTCGATTCAATAAATGCGACCTAATAGGAATTTGGAGTCATTATATTTCCCTTCCTACCGATCCCCTTTCCCCCTTTCTTTCTTCTACCATGGTAGACAGTTCGCAAAGGCGATTATTAAAGCGCACTTAAAAACTTTTACGAACTTTTATTCGACCTTTGTATTAAAGGGGGAACGCTATCAATTGTGAATTCATTTAACTTCATTGTAGAACTATGCATAAATACACATACGCGAGTAACACGTACACATGTATACGTACATAACAGATGTTGTATTATTATTACAATGTAATTGAGTAAAATGTATTTTCAACAACGTTAATGAAAGAAATGACGTAAAATAAGAGACACGGTATATAATGTATATACTGGTTCATCATAACAAAAGCTCTTATCATTTTATTCCGTAGTATTCCATTGCGGTTATGCGAGCAACATTATATGGAGATTGTACGGGATCGAGAGATAGAAAAGGAGAATAATAAATTTATTGGGAAAAAAGGGGAGAGAAAGAGAGGGGGGCATAGGCAAACTATGTGTGAGTGCGTGTATTTGTAAGAGAGAGACAGAGACAGAAAAAGACTTGTTAATCATTTTTAAAGGTCATAAAAAACATGCCCAGTCAGAAGTCATAGATGCTTTAGGTTGGTGAATCATCTTCTTCGTGAGATCGTAATAAGGAGTTGAAGAAATAGATCGAAAGACCCTGACGTTGGATAAGGAAGTCGTCCTTCGCTCACGAACGACGAGAGATTCTCTTTTTCTTTTTCTTTTTCTTTTATATCTTTTTTGTTCTTTTTTTTTCAATCTCGTCGAAGATATCTTACTTAAATTCTTTTTTCTTTTTTTATTTCATTTTTATTTTATTTTATCTTTCATTTTTTATTCTTGGCGCCAGGTTTCCCCGTGTTTCAGAACACTTTTTTCGTTGTTTCATTAAAAACCACGCGTTTGAAATTTTTCGTAAAAAATGTACGGAATATGTTTATTACGTAAATACATTATATATGTACGTACGTAGGTACGTATCTACATACATATAACAGTTTATTCGTTTTTGTATTTATTCAATTTCAGGGGCAGGTCGTTGAAATCACGATTCAGGAATAAAATGGACGTATGTATGTATCCGTTGTAACGTATACATCAGCGTTTCTCAATCCTTTTACCGTAGAACGATCGAATACGTTTTGTTTGTAACGGTACAGCGGCCCAAATGTTTATAATATAAAATTTTGAAGTAACCAATTATGGCGAAATTACCGCATGATAATAGTCACTATATATTATTTTAAAAGATAACGCAATCGTCTCGTTATTCTCGCTAATTTGCGATATAAAATACGAAAAATATCTCGAAATTTCTCAAACATTTTTAATCAATCAATTACTTTATTCATTTTGTCGTAATACGTAAGCAAGTATTCATTTTGCGGCTCATAGGTTGAGAAACACACGTTCCTATACACTTAATACATATATACAGATACGTAAGTAGATACGTAAATACGTTCGAAAAATGCTCACGAGTTGCGTTCTAAACGTTTTATTTCGAGACGGTTCTGGTTGAAAATCAGCCGTTCTACTCGAATATCGTGTGAACGGAAACAGTTTCGTGTTTCTTTGAGTGTCCAATGTTGGATGGTATGTGAACGAAAAAAAAAGAGAAAAAAAAGAAAGAAAAAATACGTGAATCTTTGGTGAAGGAGTCTCAGCATATTTGCACTCTCTTTAACCCTCCTTCTTTGGCATCCAAATAAAAAGATTTCGATTTTCTCTCTCTCTCTCTCTCTCTCTCTCTCTCTCTCTCTCTCTCTCTCTCTATCTATCTATCTATCTATCAATCTATCTATCTATCTATCTATCTATCTATCTACCTATCTATCTATCTATCTATCTATCTATCTATCTATCTATCTACCTATCTATCTATCTATCTATCTTTCATTTTTAATATATCATATGATTGAATAATATAAGAAGTGAACCTTTAAAAGGGAGTACAAATCGAATTTTCATCTTTGATACAGTATATGTACATTAATATATTTTGTATGTATTTATGTATGTTCTTTCATCAATCCACGTTCAAAATTATAAACGGAACGATTATTTTCATCGTTAATATCATATTTATCGTTGTTCTTGTTAACCCTTTATAATTCGATTTTACTCTGCCTCGAAATAAAAAAGTATCTCGGACAAAAATTATTTATTCTTTTTTCTAGATTATTTTGAACATTATAAAAAGTGTGTTCCTATTTAACAACAAAAAAAAACGAAGTTGATTCTGAAACGATCTTGAATCTTTCGCTAAATAAATAACGATAAATACTATAATATTTTTATCTTTAAAAATCCGATAACTTCTCTTATGGAATATTTCTCCAATCTGTCATATTTTCCAGATAAAAATTTGTTACGTTATATTTTAAAAGCATTTGTATATATTAAAATATAATACTATTATTATATCACATTAAGTATAACTTAAACTTCAAAGAAAAAAAAAATCATTAAGAATTGATATACGGATCGACAGATAATTTTATAGTAAAAAAATAAAATAAAATAAAATTTAGAATATTTGTATAAATTCAACTATGTGACTTCAAAGTTATATCGCATTATAAAGAGTTCAATTAACATTTTAATGGTTTATGATAGTATACATACATAATATACACGTGTGTGTGTTGTATGATGTATGTATGTATATATATGCATATCGTGCATACAATCGTTTTACCTTATCGCCGATCGAAGAAATTTCCGGCACTCGAATAGTCGAGCTTTCATAAGAGAGAAAGGAGGTGGCGAGAAACGAACGTGGCAATAGATCAACTGCCTCCTTGAAGATAGATGTCGAAGAAATGTCTTTCGTGACATTTTATCCGAGATCGAAGTTCTTCGCACGTGATGTGTTATACCATCAAAGAAATTTCAACGAACGATAGATTCGTATTTTACGTTTCATTCTCTCTCTCTCTCTCTCTCTCTCTCTCTCTCTCTCTCTCTCTCTCTCTCTCTCTCTCCTTCTTTCTTTGTTATTTTGTGTGTGTGTATGTGTGTTTGTTTGTTTTGATCGAATTGTCTGCATTGTTTGAATCGTTTGGTGTTTTTTCTTTTTTTATACATGATCAAAAAGAGTTCCTCATGCTTTCAACATAGCAAAAGATTATTTTCAAAATTATTTGAAATATCAAATAACTTTATATATATACATACACACACACACACACACACACACACACACACACACACACACACACACACACACATATATATATATATATATATATATATATCTTTACATTTAACATCTAAACTTACGTGTCATTATCATGTGTTATTGTATTATTGTTCACTCTAAACATTACAATTTTGATAATTTTCTTTTCTTTTTTTTTTCTTCTTATTATTATTAGTTGTGAATGAAATAATATCGCGTAAAATTACTTGAAAATTGGGCCAATTCGAATATTTCAGGATTAATAATAAAATGATTAATTTTCATTTAATTTTGATTTTGCTTTTACAAAGAAGAATATGATTTCCTTATACGTTTGTATTCATTTTGTTTACTATGACTCATATAGACGCACGTCGTAACACAAAACTTGTCTCATGGATTTTCCTTATCGTTATACGCACATATAAGATAAAATATATGTTTTCCTCGAATAATTGCACATACATACACATATGTCCCTGTACAATAGATTAGGTCATTGCTCAACATATAATACGTATGAGTGCATGTAGTATATAGATATAACAAACGTTGCTTTTACTGTATCGAGAAGACATTCTCTTCTTCACAAGCGTCTCTTTCACCATAAGACGAGAGATTTTTATTCATCGTCACAAATCAACAATGAAAATTTCTACGAAATTTTTTTCCAAGGCCACGTGACAAGTACACGTTATATATGATTAATTAATTATTATCGAGTGAATCGTATCAATATATGAAAACAACTATATTCGACAAAAATGATTTTCTGCAAATCAAAATTCTTCTTAGAATTTTGTCTTTCATTTCTCTTTTTTTTTTTTTTTTTAACCTTTATTATTCGATTATCGTTTTACCTTCAAATAGAGTATATGTATATATTCTTAGTATGCATTTAATAACAACAACGGTGACAACAAAAATAATTTTCTATAAATCATTATTGCTTTTTTTCAAATCTTGTTTTTTTCTTTTTTTTTTTAACTTAAAAATTGTGTACAATAACGGGAACGATATTCTTTCTAATCACTAAAAGTGATTGTCGATGAATTAGAAGTTTTTCCTTTCTTTATATCTTTATTATTCGATCAATGTTTTATTTCGGAATTGTTCAAAGGTCAAAAATGTTTTTCATTCGCAAACAGTGGATCGCATAATTCGTAGGAAACCTTGACACTTCTCTTGCTTTTGTGCAATCTGAAAATTTCGACGGACAGGAACGGCGATGCGTCATCGAGTAAAAAAAGCACAACGCAGGAACGCATATATATCAGGAGGAGAGCATAAATGTAGTATCATCGTACGCTGACATAAATCCTCGGTGTAAGAAACGTTGAAGGATATCGTAACGCGGAAGGGATATAACGGAGAGGCCAATTTTTTTCGTTTCAGTTTTCTTCTTTTTCTTTCTCTATTTTTTTTTTCTTTTGTTCTCGCATTGGCCTTTTCAATCTCTTAAACGTTATTACGACGGCTATTTGCAAAGCCGCAGATGCTACGGTATTTAAAGACGATCGTTGGACCGTAAAATAGAATCGATATTGCAAAAGGATGAAACTGGCAAATCGCCAGTTTTATTACGTTTGTCCAGCTGATCTCCATCATTTCCCTGAAATTTATCTTTTGAAGTCTTTTCTTCTTCTTTTTTTCTTCTTCTTGGGGGGGGGGGGGGGAGCAATTGGTATTTTGCCAAAAATTCTCAATAAATCGATTAAGCAAGATGGGGATATATGTCAAACATATTTAATATTAATTACATTGTTCTGTTCGCAGGCGTCAACGATCGATGGCCGTCGAAAAGGTGCTTGTCTCTTCTGTCAAGAGTACTTTATGGATTTGTATCTTCTCGCAGAATTAAAGACGATCTCGTTGAAAGTAACGACCGTCGATATGCAAAAACCACCACCTGACTTTCGTACCAATTTCCAAGCGACCCCACCTCCTATCTTGATCGACAATGGCGATGCCATATTGGAGAACGAAAAGATCGAACGACACATCATGAAGAACATACCCGGTGGACATAATCTTTTCGTACAGGATAAAGAAGTTGCCACTTTAGTAGAGAATTTGTTTAGCGTAAGTTTTCTGCTATAGGTATTTAATATATACTTATATATTAGGGTTCCCATAAGTTCCTTCCTCTTTTTTTTTTTTTTTTGAGGGTAAATCAATACACGATACAGAAGAAACTTAGAGGACACCCTAATATATATATATTTTTTTCTTATATATAATAACATTTTTATAGATCGATAAGATGATAAAAAATTGATATACATGTGGTAAAATAATTTTTGTTTTCTTTCTTTTCTTTTTTTTTATATATATTTATATATAGAAATTGAAATTGCTACTGCTCAATGCAAAAGACAAGGATAAAGATCCGAAGTCATCCTCTTTGATGGCACACTTACGAAAGATCGACGAACACTTGGGTCGCAAGGGTACGCGCTTTCTCACAGGCGATACGATGTGCTGTTTCGATTGCGAACTCATGCCACGACTTCAACACATCAGGGTCGCTGGGAAATACTTCGCGAATTTTGAAATTCCCGAAAGTCTAGTGCATCTTTGGAGATACATGCACCATATGTACAGGCTCGATGCATTTTTACAAAGTTGTCCGGCCGATCAAGACATCATAAATCATTATAAACTACAACAGGTGAAATTTATATATGAAATTAACCCCTTTTACTATCTTAGAGACTATATAACGGCTTTGTGGATTTCTCGAAAAATTTTTAATCATAATTTAAACGCATATAATGACTATGCGTTTATTACAAAATGATATTATTACAAAATGTGTTTATAATAAGTGGAACATATTTTCTACTGTATCGGAATATATATGATTTTATTCAGTTTTGTCTCGGATGTTATTGTAAAAGTATGTACAATTCATAATATTTTCACGGAGAAGAAAAAATCTCTCTTTTGCCATTAGTTATAAACTTTCTTTTTCTTTGCGAAAAATAATTGATTTCTCTATTTCGCGTAAAACTACGTTCATTTTGCAATGAAATAAAATAAAAAAAAAAAAAGAAGAAATAATCTTCATTTCTAAGAGAAATATGTTAATTTTAATAGATATCTTCTATTGTTGAACGCTAACTGAAATACTTATAAAGCTATTATAAGGTTCAAGAACTCGAATTACAAAAAGTCTTATTTTAATATGTACTAATGTTTGGCGCATAGAAATAAATTGTAAAGATTTTTATTTTATTTGTATTACCATTACTCTTATCAATTATATATTTTTATGTTAATTGTAGAGCATGAAGATGAAAAAGCACGAGGAATTGGAGACGCCAACGTTCACTACCAGCATCCCTATCGAGGTCAATGACGACTAGGCTGGACCTTCGTTGTCGAGTCTAAGATCTCTTTTCTTTTCTTTTCCTTGGATTCGAGACGATATAGTCAACATCAACAACAACAACAACAACAGCATTAAAAACAATAATACAGTTCTAATACGATCGACCTATCGAGACAACGAATATTCGATGTAAGCGAAGTTTCGATGAACTGTGTTTCAAACTTAAAAATGAATCGTTCGTGTCTTGTTGCTAGAGAAAGGTAGCAAGGAATGTAAGAGAGTGAAAAACATTCCATCGAAACTTCCTGTCGTTTAAAAAATTACTGTTGACACGCCTAAGTTGATCAATGTAAAAAACATTTTGGAAAGCCTTTGCTACGTTTATATATATGGCCGAGCCAAATCCAGACTAACTTAGCTTTTTTATCGCGGTACTTTGAATAAGTAAAAAAAAAAAAAAAGTAAAAAAAAGAAGGAAGAAGAAAAAACAGAAAAAGTCCACAAACCCAAGTTTGATTCTTTATTTAAATTTACATGCACGTATGTACATACGTATGTATAAATTAACGATGTCGTTTTTCTTTTCCGCTTATTTTTCTTTGATTTTTAATATTACATACGAATTATGTAGTTAAACATTTATCAAGAGAACAACGCGACGTGGCGTTGATAATAAATCGGACTTGTCATTTTTCTATAGTAGCGATTATTTCTATTTGGTAATAAAACGAAGAAGACATATTACAAATAGGGATGAGTTTTTTTTTTTCTTTCGAAGTAACGAGCGATAATAATGAAAGGAAAGAAGAAAAGAAAAGAAAAAGAAATTAAAAAAAAAAGAAATAAATAAATAAAAAGGAAAAGAGAAAAAATTACGAAGAACACAGGAGAAACGCCGTGCATCGAAGAAGGAAGAAGAATGATCCCATCGAAATATATTTTATATTTACTTATGGGATTGAAGGTCTTACGTCGGGGCTTAAAAGTAACGCTTTTACGCATGGGGGGAGAGGTGGGGGAAGGGAGGGCACTTCCTCTTCGTTATGTCCGCATCTTTATTTTATAACACTACGTACGATAACGTCTAGTCTTAATCCATCCGGAGCTCGAGTCTTTTAAAACGAATCTTTACCTAAGGACTTTGTTTGAAAATGTTATTAGACGACTTATCGCATTAGTCAGAACGCTTTGTTTTTAGCTTCTCATAGGCATTTTCATCATTTAGTGTAATACAAAATCTTGAGAAGGTGTTATGCATGGAAACACATTAAGGGGTAAAGGATATTCGTCGTGTAATACAAAGAAGGAATGTACATACATATATACATACATACACACATGTATTTCGACTAGCTCGGCATTGCACGGTACATACGTTTCTTCTACGAGTTCTTCGGCACGCGAAATACCTTCTTACGTTTACATTTTCGTAATCCACTTATAAGCGAGCGTACGTAACCGAGAAGATCATAAGTGTCCGATAAGAGCAAAAGTACAACGCTTTTTTCGTTCAGAAAGAATATGGCGGTTTTTTGTCATACCATTAGGCGCGATTTTTGCAGATCTTCCGCGTGCTTCTCCGAATGTTTGCGAATTAGTCGCAACCGTGGATTATTATTAATAATAATAATATTGGAAGATGGCAACTAGATCGTGACGTCGTTCGACTTTATTAATAAAAACTGAACGAAGCGAATGCGCGAATAAACGTCTAATTGGATATTTCGTAATAGTGGTTATATTATTATTATTATTATTATTATTATTATTATTAATTATTATTATTATTATTATTATTATTATTATTATTATCATTATCATTAATAATAATATGTTATTAATTATAATTATTACGATAAATATTATTACAATTGTCATTATTCTTTTGACTTTATATTTGTAGAAATGAATATATATTATATATATATATATATATATATATATATATATATATATGTATGTATGTATGCATGTATGTATGTATGTATATATTATATATATATTATATATATATATATATATATATATATATATATGTATATATACCTGTTTTTCCAGTAAATTTAAGCTGTTACTCCGATGGAAACATTTTCCCGCCATCTTTCTTCGAGAAATAAAGAACGTGTTCCGATCGGTACGTTAGAGAGCAATATGTTTAAATAGAACGACAAAAGAGGGCACTCGTGATGCACCAGTAAAGAACTTTCTTCGTCTCTCTCACTCTCTCTCTCTCTCTCTCTTTCTCTGACCGTGGTGGTGCGGAAGACAAACGAATAGAAAAAGACTGAACGGTCTTATCCGAAAGTCAGAAAGGTATCGCAACGCGTCTTCCGATGTGTGTTTAAAATAGCTATGCGACTTCCCCTTCCCCATGGTACTTTTAGAGGGAGGAGCAAACGACTCTGACGAGACGTTTCTCTCTTCCCATTCATAAATAGTAAGAGAGAGGCACTCACTGCGGTCCGCCGGCGGCGCAACGACTACGCGAGTCGTACGAGCGCATGTTGCATAGATGTAAAGTTACATAGGGAGAGTGAGAAGGAACGAATGAGAGAACGAGAAAGAAGGAAAGAAAGAGAGAGAGAGAGAGAAAGAGAACGGTAGTATGCGCGATCGGGTTACTGGCGGGTGGGTGTGCGCGCGCGCGCGCGCGCGTGCTCTTTTGCTCGCCGGTCGCTTGCTAGAATCGCGCGGTAGATGTTCTACTAGGTGGGGGGCAGTGGACAGCTGATCGCTGCCTTCGACGGACGGTCGTTCTCGCGTCGCTCCGATTTCGAGAAAACGCGAGAGAGAGAGAAAGAGAGAGAGAGAGACAAACAGACAGAGAAAGAGAGTGAAAAAGGGATAACGCGCGCGCGCGCGCGCGCTTCCGGTCGGTGTGTCCATCTCGAGATAATAATTAGCAAAGGAGATTCTTAAAGAAATAAAGAAGAGAGAAAACGAAAGACAAGAGACAGAGAGAGAGAGAGAGAGAGAAAAGAAATAGAACATAAAAGGGAAAACGAGTGAAAACGGGGCGCACTCTCGAGAGGAACAGAGAAACATAGAAAGAGTTAGAGAGAGAGAGAGAGAGAGAGAGAGAAGAAAAAGAGTGCTCTGACGAGTGGGCGCGCGCGCGCGCGCCTTCGGACGGACAAGTGACACCGCGCTGCGCGTTACGAATATACATAAGTACATACTCCTGAGAAAACAAAAAATTACCCTTATCGACGTTTGAAAAGAGCCCGAGAGCGCGATCAACCGATCAAGCCGTTTTCAACGACTTGTTCGCGCATATTTAACCTCTCAACACGACGACGTCTTTCCTTCTCCAATGGCCGCCGTCCGGTAAGTTGTTTTTTTTATTCTCGTTCTTTTTGTTTCTTTCTCCGTTCATTTCTGTCCTCTCTCTCTCTCTCTCTCTCTCTCTCTCTCCGGCTGTCTATCTATCTTTCTCTATCTCTCGTTATTCTCTCCTCTAAACATGGAAAACGGGCAACGGGGCGCGCTCGCACTCGCGTGTATGTGCGCGCGCGCGCGCGCGCCCTTGTATCTGCGTCTCTCCTGTGAGACGTGAGAGAGTAGAGTGAGAATGGTGGGGGAGGTAGTGGGGTGCGGCGAGGTGGGGCGAGAGTCATTTCTAAAAGCGGCCTCGGCCTCCGGTCTCGCTTCTTCGCTTCTTCTTCGGCTCTACGAAGAGCCGAAAGCCGCGTACTTCGTTTCTCTCTCTACGTCCCTGACGCGCCCGCCACTGTCGAGTGAGAGTGAGTGAGTTAACGAGCTAACAAGCGAGCAAAAGAGAGAGAGAGAGTAGGAGAGAGCGAGTAAAGAAGGGTTGGGAGGGTGATTAGAGGGAAAGGAAGCGCTCTTTGACTTTTATTCGCCGTCTTCTTTGCGCGCACGCTCCACGCGAAAATACACTCGCGCGGCGCTGTGCGGAATGCGCGTTGTACGTTCTCTACTAACTACGATGCAACGACGCGCATTTGTCTTCCAAGAAATGTTTTTTTTTCTTTTTTCCTACCCTTCGATCATCTCCAACCAATCGAGATCCCACATCTTTGCTCTTATTATTTTTCTAAGGATATCTTTGATTTCATTCGATGGCGATTTTATTCACCCTTACGTAGGATCGACGATGAAAATCGTTCGCTATATCGATTATTATCGAAAATTTAATTTTTTCGATGAATGAAATGTGTGTGTGTGTGTGTATAATATTCGATGTGTAGGCACGTGTCGCTCGTAATATTATTGTGCCGTTGATGTTCGATAGAAACCGTAAGAAACAAATTAGAAATAAAGTACGACATGGACACTTCGATTCTCGTCCGAGAAGCGAGAAAAAGTATTTATTTAAAAATAATTAATTGTCAATTGTCAAATATGAACGGTCGCCGCCATTTTTCACGCTTCAAGAATTTTACAAGAGATTACCTAGAAATAATAAATAATTCATTGAAGGCAGTACGCTTAGAATATGCACGCGTAAGTCATTAGTAATTATATTAAACGAAGTTAAATTGTTATCACTTATGATGCTTTGACAGTCTCGATATTGATAGATTTAAAAGTTGTCCACGTGGATCGAGAAACACGTTCCTTTCAATGGACAACTTGCTTGTTTTCATAGCGAAGTCGTTCGTAGCGGTGGTGGGGGAAGGGCGATGGGGAGGAGGTGTTTGTGGGTGGAGGTTTACATGCACAGGAAGAAATCAACTTGATTATGCAATACTCGACACAAACGCGACCATCCAGTCGTGATAAACGTTCTGCAAGAACCTTCAAAACATATCATTTCAATCTGTCGGCACATCGTTAAATAATACAGACGTGTATGTGTACAAATACATACAGGCAGATCTATTTAATACGATTTAATTGTTATCAATGTAAACCGTTGCACGTTCGCCATATCCAATAAGAGAAGAACGATATTTGCATGTTTTCTTTTTCTTTTCTTCTTCTTCTTTTTTGCTACAAAAAAGATATTAAAAGCACATTTTTCACATTCGAACGTTTATTTTTTAATGCAAAACTCTGCCTACATACTTGCATATATCGTAGTTCTGTTTAACGTTATGAACCTTCGTCAATTATTACTCCTCTTTTCTCTTATTTTCGTTCGATGCTTTACAAAATGCAGGCTACCCCACTTACACTTTCTCAATCGCTGCATCCATCTTTCCAACCCCACGATTATATGTAAATTCACTAAGAAATAAGCCGAAAAGAAGTCGTATCGAAAGTTGTTTTGGCTCTCTCGAATGAAATTATTCTACATGAAAATAATGTTACAAATTTTTAGAGATAAAAACGTGGTGTAAAAAAAGAAAATTAAAACAAGAAAATGATAATATTAATTATAAATATTTGGAGGTTGTAGCACGGTGTAAAAATAAAACTAAAAAAGAAACAGACAGTTTTTATCACAAATTGTTGGAGATAGAAACGCGGTGTAAAAAAAAATATAAAAAACAGAAGATAGTTTTAATCATCCTAGTAATGCGTTCTCACGTGTCGCGTGAAACTTGAAATACAACGAAATTCCGACAACGAATCATAATCTATAGAGGCGTATCTCGCGTTTTGATACCTTGCATTTCAATATCCCGCGTTAGAACGATGAAAAAAACGCGTTCGATTCTAAACGAAATTTATTTTTCAAAGAGTTTTGGTATCGACAGAAATATTAGATTCGTAAGCTTCTCTCTCTCTCTCTCTCTCTCTCTCTCTCTCTCTCTCTCTCTCTCTATCTATCTATCTATTCTACCTATCTCCTCTCTCCTTTCTCTCTGTCTCTCTCTCTCTTTCTATTTCCTCTCTCCTTTCTCTCTCTCTCTCTCTCTCTCTCTCTCTCTCTCTCTCTCTCTCTCTCTCTCTCAGTTTTTTCTTCCCCCAACGAAGATATGAGAAAAATGCATGAAAACGCTCGTGGAAGTCCCTTTTCCTTGTGTTTCTGGTCGTAGACGAAAACAGCAGCTCTCTGTGTCTCCTCATGACACAAATATCTTCTCGCCAAGCTGGAATTCCGCTTTTCCTTTTTTGCCGGCTCGGTGAAATGCGTTTTCGTTTTTCCCCTCTTCTTCCCTTGTCCCCACGTCCCCTCGCCACGGACCAGGCCCAACCCCTCACCCATCCAGTCCCGCGTCTAAGTCGCTTCTCTTAAAGCTTTTACCTCCAACCAGGAGATGCATTTCGATTTCTTTCGAATATATTGCATCGGAACATCATCTTTTCTTTTTCTTTTTTATATTTATTTATTTATTTATTTATTTTTGATTGTTGTTGTTGTGTTGCTGTTGTTGTTGTTGTTTTGTTATTGTCGGTTGTCATCGCAGTGATAACATATTAAATCAACGCAATATCATCGTTGTTTACATCAGTAACTCGATATTACATTGTAAACGTTAATAAACGTCCCCTTATTATTTCTCCTTATATATTCGTATTAGAAATAATTTCTATGTAAGAACACGCTCGTATATTTTCGTCGATAAAATATATTATATCGTTTGAAACGATATTTGGCATATACTCCCGTTAACTTTGTGACCGCGCGACATAGCTATACGTAGATTCTACGCCAGTGAAAAACTAAACTTTGGCACGCACACCGTCGTTCGCTTGGCTTAGCGCGAGCGAAGCGATAGCTCCCTACAAAACGAATTCGAAACTTACCACCTTCGCTACGAATGTCTGCCCACACAAATTTATTTGTATTTCGGTCATTTACGTATAGACGCGCTTCGAAAGTCGCGAGAAAGCATCGACAAGTACCTCTCGTCTATCTTACCGTGCTTATCTAAACGCATCTATCTAAGATCGTATTTCCATATAACTGTCCTACCAATAATTTAATAATTAATTTAATCAAGATAAAATCTATTCGATCAATTTAACCGTGATTTCGTCGGTCTCGAATTCGGGGAAGAGAATTATTTTGAAAAGAAACGTCTGTGTATTTCCGAGAGTCACCATTCGTATGTACAATACGTTTAAGAAATATTATTTGTTGTTTGTTCGTTAAGAGAAAAAAGAGAGAGGAGAAGAGAGAAAGAGAGATAAAGAAAGAAAGGAAGAGAGAAGAAACATCAACAAAAACCTTCCTCTTCGTTCTATCGTGTGACACGGCGTATGAGGTAAAGAAAAAAAATAAAAAATAAATAAATACAGAAGAAAGAACAAAAATAATTCTCTTTATCTGCACACACAAACACACACGCACACACACACTTACGGCCGGAAAGCAGAGCATATAACAATGGAAGCTCAGATATGTAAGTACATATATATGAAAGAAATCGATCGATTCGATGCCTTTCGGAGGGACAAATTGTTGATCGTGCTGACTTTACCTATCAATGATTCTCGATCGTACGGTGGAAGTCGACAATGCCAGATCTTTCTTGAAAAAATAATTCGCGCACGTACGCACGCACGCACACACACACAAACATATATATATATATATATACACATACATATATATACATATATGCACACACATATATATATATACATATATGCACATATATATATATATTACTATATGTGAAAATTTTTGTTTTTTGTACAATTACTTAGGCATAAGAATTGATTTAAATAGTAAATTTTAAAGAAAGAAAAAAAAGATTTATCGTCTTTACGAAATAGGACGATTTAAAGAAGGGCTAAAAGCGAGAGAGAGAGAGAGAGAGAGAGAGAGAGAGAGAGAGAGAGAGAGAGATTGGCGGGAACGCGCATGCGCGGAAGGATGCGTGGGCGAGTGAACGCGCGTGCAACGCCACGACAGTGCCGGCTAATTATGTGGACACCTACGTAGTGTGAGCACGCGCGCGCGTGTTCAGCACAGGTGTCCACCGATTCCTTACGCGTTGCCAATTTCACGATCTACTTTATTTAGAAAATCAACAACTACGTACGATTTTTAAACGATAAAACATCGATATTTTTATTTTGCAGCAGGAAGATCATCCATTATTTTTTTCGATTCATATCATAATTTTTATCGATTTTATCGTCGAATAAATTTTCAGGAAACCTCCCAATAAAAAAGTGTCCGTTCGATATAATATAAATACGTGCGAGAATTAAGCTTCCCGGAATAATTTCTTTGCAACGTGGCCAAAAACAGGTACGACAGATATCAATATTTAACGCTAATTTGTATAGCCAACGGATGTTGTTTAAATATTTTCATTTCGTAATAGTCTGTCGGCCAATATTAACTCTACTATAGGTGGACGGTTAATGACGTTTTAATGTTTCGTTAATTGATACTTAATGGATAACTTAAAAAAAAATCCTCTTTATTTCCGAAACTTTAGGTCGTTCGATTTGAAAAAGTGAACGTTCATTTTGTTATTTATTTAATGATAATTCAGATTTGATCTATGAATATATGTAATCAATTTTTGTGTTCAATTTTAACGGTAGTCCTGATAAATAATAATTTGATCTGAAAGAGGGAATGAGTAAGAAGGAAGAAAAATGAGACATGGATAACAAGAGATCCTGGCACCTGTAGGTAATCCCTGCCAAGAGGATGGGGGCCCACGATGGGGGAGTGCCACTGCTCTAACATCGCTATCATGCAGCTGTTCCACGAGCTGAAGCAGCAGTTCCCTGCGCTCCCTGATTACGTCGTCTCCCAGTGCATCGCACAGGTACAGCTATCTTTTATGCAGATTTTTTTTGAAAACCTGAAGCACGAGTCAATCTTTTAACTATAATCTCCTAATCCGTTAATCATCTTGATTATTATAATTTTGATCTAATTAATACAATCTTTAATGTATAATCTTTTTCTATTTTATCTTTTTTTCATTCCTTTTTCCAGCTACCCTACTAAATCTCTTTTCAATATAATATTTGTGTTATTTTGTGAACTTTTATCTTTTGACCAAATTATTTAACCGAAAAATCTATTGTCACGATATATGTATTGTATAATATACTTGATCGATTCGAATAAACTATAACAAATTTCATACGCATTCGATATTAAATGTGCGAACGTCCCTCCATTATCATTTCACTCCTCGCACATTATCATAATCATTTGCACGTAGCGTGGAACTTGTGTGGGCTCGAGATGTATTGCTTTCTATAATCTTTCGCGAAATTTAGTATCGATAAAATATATGAGCGGTAAATTATGAGATAAGAAATTGGATGGACCGCTTGTTCTCGATTTTAACGAAGAAAGAATCACGCATGAACAGAGAAAAAAAGCTGGCTGATTCAGATGCGTGTGCGTTGCAGAACAGCCACGACAGGGAGATATGCGCGAGAAGTCTACGAGCAACCCAAGAATCGCGTCCAACCCCGGGCGCTTTTCCACTGCCCCCACCTGCTGCTGCTGTTGCTGCTCAACATCATCATCAATCGCATCATCAGCAGCAACAGCAGCATTATCAGCAACAACAACAGCGTTGCTGCGCAATGAATCACCAATCATCGCAACGCATTACATCGAATGGCAACGGTTCGCGACCTCCTAGGCCAGCCTCATTGGACATCGGCGTGGCGCGACGTTATCCTATTGGCTGTTCACGTATCGCGGCATCACCATCCGTAACTACGAACGAACCACCTGCACCCTCTTCCGCACCTGCGGCTTGCAAAGCGCGCGGTTTTTTCGATGACGTCCCGTCCGCAAACACCAATGGCAACAATTGCTCAAGCAGCAATGTTGCTCCTGGATTCGAACTCAACGTTAATGTCGCCTGCAGTCCTGCGGGCAACCGCGGTACGATGTGACCACCAGATATATGCCACTTCTATATGTTATAGATACATACGTAGTATTCGTTCTTTTTCTCAAATTTGATCAATATCTTTCCGTTTTTCTCAGGCCTAACCGCAAAAGTATAATAACAATCAAGATCGTTGAATATTATTTTTAATCGCACGCGCAAGCGCGATGCGAAACTGTTCTGTCAACGATGGTAACTAACACACGATCGTAACAATCGATTACACGAGTTTTGAAATTAACCGTCGACTTCTTCCGAATATCGATCGAGAATGATACTACTTAACATATCGTCTTACTTCCCTCCCAAAAAAATAAAAAAGAAGAAAGCAGGAAAAGAGAAGCATATAATTAATAACAATTGAGAATACTAGTTAGGAAATTAATGCTTGGAAACGATTCAAAAATCGATTCTCGGTTCTTCCGTTTGCCCACACCTTCCACGCAAACATTTCTCTCTTCATTCATCGTTCTACTCTTTTTTCTTTTGTACTTTTTTTCGATAAATTTACTTTTTGTTTTTATATTTATTTTTTACTATTTCCATTGAAATTTATCTTCGAGAATTTTTTTTATTTCACTTTTTATATTCTTTATCTCTTTGGCACGGTAAACGTCAAGTATTCCCTTTCTCTCCTTAGCCCCTTCTTCGATCAACCTCAGTCATGCCGTTTATCATCGTCCAAGGTAAAACATAATAAATTAATTTTTTGTAACCCATGCAATCCGCAGACTTCCGAACGGTGCCGACAATCGGTACATGTAAACGAAGCGACCTCGTTGTCGAACCCCGACCCCATTACGCGGAACCTCAGTTGGCTGTAGGAAAAAACGCTGGACAATTTGATCACGCGCGAAGTTACACATCGGTTAGCTTAACACTGAGACCACCATCGTCAGAACCACAACCACCAATCGACATCAGGTCGCAAGGCTCGAGTTTAACATATTCGACCTCGTCTTTGGACCCACGAGGATTTCAAAGCCGCTTGCAGATTAGCATCGGCCCGGGAAGCGTTGGCAGCGTGGCGGCTGCAAGAATCAGACCACCGATGGGTCCGGCCAGACCTAACAGCCTGCTTCCCCCCGCTCAAATTAGTCCGCAGAGACCTCCTGGTACGTAACCATTTTTCATTGTAATACCTTCGAGCTAACTCAATAAAGCAAGGATCGTTCGAACAACAACGAATGCGTTTCTTGTTTTTAGGACTTCCTGCTGGACCTCCGAGTCAGCTGCCAAGGCCGACGACAACAATGAGTGCCCCGACCACACCTTCGGTTCCAACAATAACGAATATTATTTCGTCTAATAGTCTCCCTGCGACTCCGTCTGAACCAACGGCAATCTCTCCTCCCTCTAGTCCCGTTAAAGAAAAACCGTTAATCGGCCAGGATCCGAATCGTTCGCCGTTAAACCAAGGTGATGGATTTACATATGTACATATGTATATATACACATACTTATATACATAATTCAAATAACATCGGTCTATAACGATTATCGTTCTTTGTCCTTTATCTCCTCTGAGTCTCTTCTTAGATCAACGTCTACGTATATTTACCTGTGAGTTAGTCGGTCGCACGTACTACGCCCACATGAAACAGTGAGAACGATATTTACGCATTCCTAACCCCACGCTCCGGCTATACATAGCCACGCCACGGCTATTCTACGTGGACCACCTGATCTGCTTTTCCTTCTTACGATCGTCGCAATGTACTCTCTCTCTCTCTCTCTCTCTCTCTCTCTCTCTCTCTCTCTCTCTCTCTCTCTCTCTCTCTCTCTCTCTCTCTCTCGAATGTTTCCTGAACGTTGCACTCCGCATCGTCGCTCCTTTTTTAGTCTTCTCTACAACCCAAACTCTTTGTCATTATGAAGTCGAAGTAAGAATTTCTAAAGAGAATTTCTACTTGGGAAAAGTAGAATAAAAATAATATTGCGAAATTTTAACAAACCTTGCATAAAAATATAATAGTTAAGTCTCTGATCGTTTACATCTTTAGTGGCAGAACATCAAAGAAAACTGGTCGCTGAACAATTAGCAAGGAAGGAAAGGCTCGCCAAGGAATTAAGAGCCGAAAAGGGACGACTCGAAGCAATGAAGAAAGAACTGCAGTCTTTAGCGAGACCCCCAGATTCTTCGATATCGCCTCAGGTAGGTAAAATAGGAAAAAAGAACGAATTTCAAATATTGCCATTACGAAGTCCGTTATGTTTGCTACTTCACGTAGGAACTGAAGAAAAAATTACGAAGCGAAATTTACCAATTGCAAATCGAATGCGATAGACTTGCAGACGAAGTGGATCAATGGTCGGATCCACGAGGTAAATATGTTAAAAATTATTTTATTTAATTTTATATACATGTATACATAGGTTATACTGATCGATTATAAATTAATTAAATAAGAAAAAAATATATTAAAAAAAGTTTCATGTCATGTGTCAAATATTTTAAGTGTACAAAATGAAATACCCGACTTCCGTTTAAACCGGAAGTTTAATGATCTTTAATTTTTCTTATCGAACATCTTGCATTTTTTAAATTAATTAACTAGATATTTTAATCAATTACCTTTAGAACCAATTGTTAAAAAATTATTGGCCTAAAGTTAATAATTAACGAAATGTAACGTGCGTTATGTATTTAACAAAAAAATTGAGTTTTCGTTTTCAATTAATAACATTAATGAGATATTAATCAAACTTGTAACATCGTTTTGTATGTTTTTGAGGTCCAATGAACTGAACCTTAATTTATAAACAAACTTTACACCATACATACATCGGTGATTACATTATTTTGTAACCAACTGTTTTTCGTTATTATTTTTACAGTACCTTTAGGTGAAACAAATGAAGAATTTTATCAGGGCATTTATACCGGCCAACCTTTTCTACCGTCCTCTCATCTGGCACCACCGCCGTTGCCAAGTCAGCCACCAGTTTGGCAACCCTCAACGGGTAATGCCGATGTAAATGATAGAGAAGAAGATAGGGATGGGCCTTCGTGGGTTTGCAGAATGTGTACCTTTGACAATCATCCGTTGATGAATAAGTGCGAACAGTGTGACATGCCGAGACTTTTGGATCATGGCAATGCAGGTAGGATACATGGATTACCGCTTGAACAAGCCAATACGTCATCGTATGTTCCATTTAATAATCTACCAGAGTTGTTCGATCGAACAAACAAACCATCCTAACGGCATGTTTTTTTTTTCTTTTGATTTAATAATGAGTTTTGAGTGATTTATTGAATGATTAAACCGATACAAAGAATTTATCAAACCATTTACTAATCTTGTAGAATTTATTTATCAAATAATTATTTCTTTACAATATTAAGTTACCTTATGAAAATACTCGATCAAAGGTGATTTCATTTCTTAACTTGTTAATCGGGAATATTTGCGATCGGTTAACGTTAATTTCTTCGATTAAAACTAAAATAATACGGACAAAAAATGTTTGACAGAGAATAAATAATCTAAATGTATAATGCTTCCTTAGTAGGAGTGAGAAACAAATGATTTATTTATTCTTTTATCACGAGAGAAATTAAATCTTTGCGATGAGTTAAATAGCCCGGTTAAGAGGTTAAAACAATTTGATAAGATTTGCTGAAGTATTTGTTTTTTATCAAGTTCGAATGATTCATAACTTTGACGGATTTATTATTGTACATAATTTCTATGCATTTGTTGTTGTATTTATAGTTATTATAATGACTCGTACGTATCTTTAATCAGTGAATACAGTACATTGATGGAAAGAAGGTACTTTTGTTTTTATTTTGGTTCTATTGCCCTGTTTGTATACTTTTTCTTGCATGTGAGTGTATTAATCAATATGATTGAATACTTATTAAGTATGTGCAAATTGGATATATCAGTAAGTACAGGAAATAAATATATTCTTATTATTTTAAATTTATAATAAAATGTAAAGTCTGTTACTTTAAAATGAAAAGTTGAAAAAATAATGTTTTTCAACTATTTTTTAACATCTATTTTAAATTTATAGGTGAGACACAAGATATTCATATACGCGTTACACATCACCATAATTTTTCACCAAGACGTAAGTATTCCCAAACATCTGAATGTTTTAACCAACAGATGTATAGAATATTTTTTTTGTATATTTAAATGTTTTTTCTTTGCTTATAGGTACAGTGCACAGTTGGGTTGTATGATGTGAAGTGAATTAGAAACTTAAAGAAGTGTAAATATAATTTCAAATTATTTAATTTAAATAAAATCAATGTAGGGATATAAACTGTAAACATAGAGATGCATAAATAATGTAATAATTTAATTTAAATTAACATAATTTAGTTTAATTTATCTTAATTTTCTATTCGTGATTAGTGCAAACAATGAAATTAAAACTGATCATTTCATTGTAACATTTCTTTCCAATATGGATTCTTTTTTCAAGCGTTTCTATTTTATACCAAATATATTCTCCTAGCTTTTCAATGCGAGTACATTGCAATGAATGATATGCGGAAACAGGTAAGCAATAAATCAATACGCATTTATAATATATGTAAACAATATATCTTTTATCTATAATTATTTTTTTGAAAAACGAATAACACGAAGTATTAGTTATATACAATAAAAAGAAGAAATTAAATAGCTGTGCCACGTTCCAAATTGAGTTTCGTCTCGCGAGTATATTCGCCGTAAAATCTTTCTAATTTTTCATTGAATTTGGCATTACGTTCATTAATATAATCAATATCCGCGTCATCATTATGCATTCTTCTTCTGCTATATCTCTCTCGTTTAGCAATCCTATAAAATCCATAGTAAATATAATTTATTAGTATACTTTTAATAAGAATTTATACTATCAAAGTAAAAATTTGAATTTATTAATTTATATTATCAAAATGAAAATTTTCTTACTGTTTTTCCAAATTGTCAACCATTTTATCAATTGCTTCTTTCTTATCTTCATGAAGGCCATGCAAAATTGTATTTTTATCGCCATAAAATGCAGGTCCAAGTTTTTCTTTGAGTTCTTCATATGATTCCATATTTGGTTTAATATTTTTAACTAATCTATTATATTGACGAACAGCAGCTTGTTCATAATCTGAAAAGCCTGGATCTGGATTTTTCTTATTTTTCTTTTTTCTTGCTATGCGTTCCGCTTCTGTTGCATCTATGTGAAGTAATTTAATTCTTTCATAATCTTCTCCCTTTTCTTCTGCAATTTTCCTAGCTGCTTCATCTTGTATTATCCATTCGGCTTGCCTTTTCCTTGATTCCCAATTTGCTGGAAGTTTATTTCTCTTATCCTCTTCAACGACTTCTTTGTGATTCTCTTGTCTTGCTTCGTTCTACAGAGTTAAAACACTTTGTGTAGTACAATATCAGTAATACAATAACAATGCAATTGAGGTTAATATACATTCAAGTGAAAACTATTTACCCTTTTCGTGTGAAGCTCCCTCAAACGTTTTTTCCATTCTACTTGTTTTACTTTTAAAGAATTTTCTTGTGATTCTACATTCGTTTCCATTATAGAACAATCTTGTATTAATCGATAAATAAACAAATATGAACTCACTATTTTACAAACAATACTTGACGAAGTTGCTCGACACTAGCGATGCGTCATCCGTAGTACTTCGATAATTATCGATTGTATTCGATATATCTTACATGAGTCGATACGTTCAAAGTAAAGTTTATAAATTTTTGTTTCGCGTTCATAATACATACGATCAAATATTCTTTAACGTTTTTTTTTTTAATTACAAATATATAGTGTTTTATTTAAAATTCTAATGCATAATATTTCGATATGACCCCGTAGAAAATGAAAAAAAGAAAAAGTAATAAATACTCAAACCACCATCGAATTAATGGTATTTGATTAACAATAAAAAAGAGAGTAGGAAGGCACATCGATGTTAAATATGGTAAGAGATCTATCAATTCTATTTTCACATGCAACCTACTTCAGCTCGATCCCTTCTTTCGAGTGGCGGCAAAGCGGGACAAAAGAGCGCTTGCGCGATCGTCGAAAGAACTAATCATGACTAGAATATTTTCCGTAAAGTGCTTACGGTCAAGTTTACCAATTGATTGCAGTACATGCGTACATACGTATGGAAAAGTAATGTTCAGAATCGTGAATTGTGAAAGATTGTTAATGTAAACCGTGCAGGACGTAGGGTAGTAGGAAATAGATTCTAAAAGCTTAGTGTTCCGTTGGTAGTGCCGTTATCGGGTGGTGAGTCTAGAGCGCGCACTCGGGAAATCACGTCGAAAAGTACCGAGCGAAAGCGAGGATAACCGACTTAGACCGAATTAAGCCGAGTCATATGCGAGATCGTGGCGCGAGGGAGCGACCCACGAGTACCCACGAGCTCGCAACGTCCGCGAGTGAGAGAGCCACCGAGGATCGTTCTTCTTCGTGCTCCTTCGTCACGACGCACGATCGATCGGGCTTTATGGAGACCCTCGAGGCGAGCCACGCGTGCCGCCTATGCGGCAACAAGTCCGGTATCTCCATAAATATCTTCGACAAGAAGAAGAACCACATCAGAAAGATCAACGCCGTTCTACCGATCATGGTACGTGCCGTTTTTCTCGCAGCCGATGCTGTTATACTCTACTCTCACCCAAATAACTTAGAAACTTCTTATTCTTTGGCGGGCATAGACGTGGATATTATTATGATCCTTTTGCGATATATCCCTATCTTCCGTATCCCTCTCTCTCTCTTTCTCTTATTCTATGTCGATCCTCCGCTTTCTTCTCTCCTTCTTTTTTCTTTCTCCTTCCTTCTTCGTTTCTCCTCGCACCTCTCCCCGCTTTCATATTTCAACTAGGCTACTTACTTGAATTTACGGCACACGATAGACGGATGCGTTCTCTCGTCGATCCTAATGCAATGAAATCCGAGGGTGAAACGGTGACTCGATATGTTTGATCGATGCGCATTGTTAAACTGTTCAATAAGAACTCCGTATACGCTCGAGTCAGAAAATAGGCGCGCTTGACTCCTCTAAGGGTAGGCCGCCGAAAAGTTAGGTTATTGCAACGTCGCGTCTGCAAAATGTGCTTGTAAACACACAAAGAATAATAATCAATGACGCTGCGTAATTTTGATCGTCAAATTATGCATATTGTATATTGATTTTCTTTTTTTCTCATTTCTTGCCAACGATATTAAAAATACATGAATATATCGTGTTTTTTTTCCTTTCTTTCTAGGAGCCATGTTAGATTAGTTTAGGGATATTATGAGGACATAAATATATATATATATATATATATATATATATATATATATATATGTTTATATATGTATTATTTTATATATATATATATATTTGTTTATGGTTATTTTAAATATCGTCGAATATTATTGAAGCAGGTTCAAGCGAAATGTTCGAAATATCGATAGACGAATTTTTAGTTAATATTAAACACTAAATTTTTATTAAACTGTAATATTTCTAAATCGATCGTTTAGAAAAGAATTTGATGATTTCAGGTACACGAGATGGATTTTTTGCCGAAATTGATGTGTCATTTGTGTAGTTTCAAGCTCGAGGAATTTTATAAATTTTATTTGAATTGTTTGAAAACGGACGCACATTTAAAAAGCCAATTGTCCTGGATGAAGAAAAGGGAAGAATCGACGGAGAGGATCGGTATACCTATGGTTCAAATAAAAAATGTCAAGATCAAGGTCGAACCGATCGATTACGAAATGTATGATTTGGATCCGATCGTTAAGAATGTCGATTACATAGACTCTATGAAATCCAGGACATTTCCCATGAATAAATCACCAAGAGCATGTGGAATTCGCGAAAAGATGTCATATAAAACTTATTGCCAATGTTGGTGCGATAAAAAAAATCAAAGGGAACGGTCGATATCGAAGGAATATGAAAAATCTCGCGCTACAAAAAAATCTACAAATGATGAAACAAATGTGGAAACTAGAACCGTTGCTGATAATTCATTGGAAACCATTAGAAACGATATTTTACCTAGTCCCTATTCCAAAAGAATTTCTATAAATAGTTTATCTGAACGAAAGAACGAAACGATCGGCACGACTATACCTCAGGATAACGATAAAATCTATAGAAATCGTCGCATAAAAGGTGAAGTATTAAGGAATCCCTTGACCTGTATTTTACGACCTAGAAAAATTTCCGTTAATTATGTAGAGACGAGGAAGAAATTACACAGTACCTTTAAAGTGCATAACGGTGCAAAGTCAAGCGACGATGTCCGTAGGACGATGTCGTCCTTGGCTGAGGCAACGAGTATTACGCCGACGATAAAAATCGAGAAGGAGGAGAAGGTGGAAGTGGTGGATGATGATGAGGATAAGAATGTGAAGGAGGAGGGCGAGAAAGAGGAGAAGGAAGAGAAAGAGAAGGGGGAGCAGGAAGAGGAGGAGGAGGAGGAAGAGGAGGAAGAAGAAGAAAAAGAAGTAATGAAGAAGATACAAAATTTCGAAGGGCGTGCGTTGAGACCGCGCAAAGAGACGATCAATTATAACGAAAGAAAAAGGAAAACTTTTGATAATTTGTATCGGCCGTTATCGCATAATATTAATCTCGTCAATGGTAAAAAGCGAAAATTTGAAAACGTTACGCGTGAGTGGAGATTAGCGAACGAGAAGACGAAACAAAAGACAGAAACCATGGAAAAGAACGTTAAGGTGAAGATAAAGGAAGAAATCATCGACGATCTCGAGAATATGATTGTTGATAATTCCGAGAAGAATAAAACTCGTAAATCGGTTAAAAATTCATCCCTATATATCGGCGGTATACCCCAAAAAATTGTTCCGAAAACGACCGAATCGAAATTCACACCGACAACGAGTCATCTACGAGAATCCAGGAATAGTTTGCATTTATCCAATAAATTAGAATCCTTGCCAAAGGTATTAAGCAAACCCAATAAAATAGTTGCGAAATGTAAGAAGAATTTCCCTATGGTGAGCCAATCGTTAAAATATTTAAGGAGTCACAATTTTTATCTTAGAAGTGGAAAAATGAAAAGATTTGCCAATGTCGATGTATTGCCAGAGACAACGAGACGTAACGCGAAAAAAGTCAACTCTCGAAATAGTCTAAAGATTAAGAAAGATCTTTCAAATATCGATGATACTTCTTTTTCTAGTACAAATGTTCCTTCACCTGTTAACCTGAAATATTATTGCGAACAATGTAATATAAGCTTCGCAAGCAAAGAACTTTACAAGTTGCATACTTGTTACGGTTGATCTCTCTCTCTCTCTCTCTCTCTCTCTTTCTCTCTCTCTCTCTCTCCCTCTCTCTCTCTCTCTCTCTCTCTCTCTCTCTCTCACTCTTTTTCCTTTTTTTATTTCCTATCATTTTATCTTTTCTCTTCCTTTTGTTAAGTACGATGATCTCTTCCTTCATTCTTTTTTCTTTCTTTTTCTTTTTATTTTGTATTATGATATAGCACAAAGGTTAACGTATTTTTCATTACCCATATGTCGTACACGTATACCACACAACTCGATCGAGCACACACGTGCATGCGTGCACGCTCGTTAATATTTTTATTAAACTATCTAAGAGTTTGTATATACGGAGATTAATATTGACATATCGTGTGTTGAAAAGAGATATATTCATCGATAGATTATGATAAATGCGTAAGGCCAAAGCAATTGTAAAGTTGATTTTAAAGATAGTACCTTTATATATATATATATTTTTTTCTTCTTTTTTTTTTCTTCTGATTAACAAGTTGTATCTTATATTATCGAGATAATGAACGATAAATACGAACCATACATACATATATTTTTTTTGTTTAAAGATGCAGATCATTTACTAATTACTACCATTACTATTTCTTCGTGCAGGAAAATATACAAATACACACATACATACATGCAACATATATACATATATACATGCAACATACATACATACATACATACATACATACTTGTTACTTGTTACTTGTTTATCCGTAGATTATACGGACGTGATACAAATGTAATGCAATACGCTTAAGAATATAAATAAGAGATTCACATATCGCCTTTGTAACTAAAAAAAATATATATATAAATGTATATAAATATTTTATGATAAAGAAAAGATATAAGATAGATTACACGGTTAATTTTTGTGATTTTTGTGATATATATATATATATATATATATATATATATATATATATATATATACTACCTGCATGTATGAGTGTGTCTGGTATCTGGTATGAACAATAAACGAAAAACTTTTTAAAAAGCGAAATTATGTATGAATATATATTATCACTAAAAAAAAAGAAAAGAAAATAGATTTTCTACTTCAAATCGAATTTGTAAAAGAACTAATCAAATTGCGTCTGCGAAATATTCGATCACAAATATAATGCGCATTAAATACCATATTAATCAATGGAATAAAACAATAATTTCTTCATTTGCATGTTTGAATAGGGATATAGAATATGACATTTCAAAAGATTGAACACTTAGAGTGCCTCATTTATTTATTTACGATTGAAAGAGAAAGAGAGAGGAAATTTTTTACAAGAAAATTTTTTAATAATTTCTTTATTTTCTTTTTTTTAAATCAATTCGCTAGGTACTTACATGACGATTGAAGTTTCGTTTTTCCAATGCAATTTAAATTTGTAGAAAAAAGAAAAAGAAGAAAAACTTTTACTTCGATTACCTAAGAAAAATAATAAATGTTCGTAACGTACTTATAGATTTTTGATCATTGCTGAGACTAACCTGAAAATAAACTTGGCACTTGGTGTTAAAAAAAAAAGAAAGAATAAAAAAATGTATAAAGACCTTATCGAACGAATATGGATAAATAAAAAAAATCACTGTTTTATCCGACATTATGGTAAAATAAGGAAAGAAAAAAAAGTAATCGTTCTTATCAATGATTGTTCTTAACATCGGTACTTACTCGTTAGACCACGATTTGTTATTCTTTGATATTTAATCGTAAGACAATCAACGACCGAGGATTAATCATAAATTGAAAGTTAATATTTTGTCATTTATCCTATTGATCAATAAATAATATTATTTCCTTATTATATATATATATATACACATTCCTACATATATAGACAACTTTTCTCTTTCTTTGTTATAATATAGTACGATTTTTAAAAGAATATTCATTTTACTTTGCTTCACTCACTAGCGCGTGCGCGCGCGCGCGCAGTGCTCATTTCGAATAGAATGTTTTTTTTATTTTTTTGAAAATCATTTTTATCCAGGATAAATACGTTTGATAGCATTTACTTACGTTAAAAGATACCGGTAGGATAGTAAAAACAATTTTATAGTACCGAGTAGAGGTCGCTGTGATGTTGCGCACGATTACAAATATCAAACAAACAAAGCGACGCAGGTGTTAATTCACTGAGAAACATGATCCTTTATTGTATTATAACTTAATTTTCGATTGTGCAAAAAGTTGTGATGTTTTCACAGCCAAAAGAATCTCCCTCTGTGGAGGACGTAAGTTATTTTATTATTTTCTAGTATTTTAGAACTATAACCTTGAAATTTTTTCATGAACTTCGCAATAATTTGTTATTTAAGTGAATTATTGCTATTTTATAGTATCATGATATTAGTTATAATGCCTGATTAAAAAGATTATTTCCTTTTTTTTTTATTTATATTATTCTATAGTTTACCGAAGACGATTCTTTGGGATCTTCGATAAGTTTGAGCGTAGGTGAAAACTCGATACACATAAAAGAAAAACCTAAATTGGTAAAAGAACCTGAACCTCCACCTGACAATGAAATAAATCTTGAAGAAAAATGGTGGTTAAAAAGGCCAGATACGCGTCTTGAAATCACAAATACTAAAGCAATAGAAATAAAGACGAAGAAAACACCTACACCTTCACCAGACATTAGTTCTTCTATGAAGGAATTTCTTGAGAAAGAGAAAATGTGCAAAGTGAGGAAGAACGATATTCGATTTGTTTTTAATTTAAATATATGTAAGGTTTTTTAATACATTATTTTTATGCTTAGATTATGCATAAAAGCGAAGGAGAGGTTAAAGATAAGGATGATACATTATGTGATATACTTGCTTCTGTAGCTTTTGACAAATATCAATCAGATTTTGAAAGTACGTACTATATTATGAGATTAAAATATTTTTCATGTTATATATATATATTTTTAAGCATCTTGAAATTTTACTTGAATTTTTCTAATATTTTTCTTTCATGTAGATGCAACAGATGAAGATATAGGTAGCATTCTAGAAGAAATGAGCAGAATTGCTGGGGCTTTAAGTCCAAATTCTGCTCCAGACAATGCAAAATCTGGAAGTTCAAGTAAACACCATACAGAAGAGGAAAAGTCTGTAGAAGAATTACTAGAAGAGGCAGAAAAACTTGTACTCAAAAATACTAGTAATTTATCAAAGAGCATATCAAAGTCTGAAACTTTAGTTCCTGACAATGATCAAGATAATCAGGAAGATTTAAGTAGAGTTAGAAAATTAGAGGAAGATATTTTTCAGTTGATAAAGGAAGAAGTACATAAGGAATCAGAGAAGATTAAGAGAAGTCCAAAATATGAAAAAAGAAGGGATACTAGTCCTGGAATTGAAGTGGTTTATGAGAATATCAATGTTTTGCGACCTCCTAAGACATTAGAATTTCAAAGAAAAAAGTTTGAGGAGCAGAAAATAGAAATATCTAGTAGTTCTGATTTAGATGATCCAATTGAAAGACATTCAAGATCAGAAGAATTAAAAAGTATTAAAAAAATGAGCGAAAGTAAAGATAGTTTGCAAAAAGAAATAACAGATGTCGATAAAGATTTTTTTGAAAACCTTTTGAAAAGATCTAAAGAAAGGTTAGAAGGTGGAATGTCTGGTAGTTCTAGCTTTGGACAAGAAGATTTTTCACATTTTTTAAAACTGTTACAAGGTCAAAGTGATAAAAAGGAACAAGAATTAAAAGAAACTATACCAATATATGATCTCTTTTTAAAATCAACGAGAGGAGATGGTATTTCTACTGTGGAGGGACAATCAACTATTGATAAGAGTCCAGAATTTCCGGAGAAAGAAATTTCTGAAATACTGGAGAAAGAACTATCTCATACTCATACTACAAGAACAGAGCACAAAACGGGTGAAATAGAGTTAAGAGAATCCGAAGAAGTTCAACAGTTAGACAATAGAAAAATAATTGATGCTTCTTATTCTATTAAACGAATGCATGATCAGTTTGTACTACATAAGACAGAACAGATTTCTCCCAAAGTTACTGATACGAATGATGATAATAAAAAGGTTGTCAACTCAAAAAATGAATTGTATACCGTGGGACTTACTCCTAGGTTAGAATTGTTTGCAGATGCTATTCCTAAGCTCATTGCTGAAAAATCTAATGAAATTATACAAAAGGAGAATAAAATAACAGTAGAGAGTGATAAGGAATCCATTATAAATGAAACCAACACAAAGGTTAAAACTAATACAGCTAGTTCGGAAAAAACTTCTCGAGTTAATAGTAAAGATTCTTATTTACGTGATTGGCGGAAACGTGTATCGGATTTGCCTAAAACTAGTCGTGTTGTTAATGCGCCAGATAATAAGAATCAGAAGAAAGAAATTAGATTCTGTAAATCTAAAAGTTACGATCAGATCTGTAAACTGCAATTAAAGAACTCTCAAGAAAATATAAAAGTTTCAAAATCTGCAGACATTACAAGGAAAACAAATCCATTAATAACTAAGAAATCTCCTATATTGAAACCAAAAATACAATCCAAGCCTATTTCAAAGTATTTACCTAGAAGTAAAACTCTTTCACAGTCAAAGGGTGATATAGAGAAAGCTGGTTCTACATTAAGTTTACCATGTAAATCTTCTCAATTTAGATCTTCACCTGAAAATCCTATGGCTGGTGGTGATACAAAGCAGAATGTAATTAAAAAAGATTGGGAAGCGTCGTGTCGTGAAGAAAAACATAAAAATATTTTGTTAAAACAGCAATTGGAATCTGAAGTAAAATTATATAAAAGTCAAATAGATAATATGCGTTTGTCTTTTGAGGAGGAGCTCTTTGCATTAAGAAAGGAGAATATAATTTTGAAAGCAAAAATAGATGAGTTGTCTTTAAACGAAAAACATGGAAATGTTTATTCAAAGTCAGATACTAAAGTTATCGTTTTGGAACAAGAGATAGAAAAGCTAGAAAACGTAATTCGTACGTATGAAGCTGAGAATAAAAAATTGATGCAAGATACAAAACGTATGCAGGAAGAAATAAAAAAGTTGCAGCAAAAGCAGAAATCTACTACATTAGAAACGAATGAAATGCAACGTTTAATAGATCGTATTAAAGATTTAGAGGAAGAAGCATTAAAATTAAATTTAGAAGTTTCTGAGCTTAAAGAGAAAAATGCTGATTGTACTTTGAAGAATGACGATTTAATACAACAAAATGGTTTACTGAATGATGAATTGGAGATGTTTAAAGAACAATTTAGAGCAAAGAATGATTTTATTACAGATAAGTTACAAGCAATGACTAAGGTAGAGGTTGACTTGAAAAAACAAGTGGAAGAACTGAATATAAAATTAAGTTCTAAAAATGATCAATTACGCACAACAAAATCAGAATTTGAAAAACTTCAACAGAAAGTTCTACCATTAGAGAGGGAGCTTTTAGAATTTAGAGTTAAGGAAGGTAATCTTCAAGAAAAATTGCAGACTGCTAAAAATCATGTTGAACGTGAGAAGCAACTTACACAAAAATTGAAGGATCAAGTAATACTCGATAACAAAAAAATTATGGATTTAACCAGACAGGTACGTGAAATGGAACGTATTCTTAAAAGAAAAAATCCAGATTCGGTATCTGCTTTAATATTAACTGCCAATTCGGAACAAGATAAAATTGGTACTGAAAAAATAAAACTTCTTGAAGAAAGAATAGCTGTTCTTGAAAAAGAAATAGAAACCAAAGAAGATATCTCACAGCAAAAGTTACTTGACTTGCAGCAAAAATTTTCTGATATGAAAGAAAAGTATACTTCACAGATAATAGAATTAGAAGGTAAATTACTAGAAGCAACTGTTGAAAAACAAAAGGTATATAATGATATGTTTACACAAACAACTGTTAAAACTAATGAAAGTAAAGGAGTAGAAACATATAAAAAAGATGAAAGATCTTTATCAATTGATAAAGAGGAAAGAAAGGATCAAAGAATTGTAAAGGTTGGCCCAAAATCACAAAATCCAAAAGAAGATGCTCATCTTATTGCAACAATACGTGGGCTTAAATTGGAACTTTCAAATAAAGATAGGGCAGTTTCTAAGCTTACAAAAGAATATCAGGAGTTACAAAAGACTAACAGACGATTACAGAAAGAACGTGAGAAACTTTTAAATGATCGTAGGACGTTCAAAAGTGCAGATCTTGAAAAAGCTAATTCAAAATTGTTGGGTTCACGATCAACAGAAGGTAATGATCAGAACTCTAATATATATCAAAATGGACATGTAGCAGATCAGGGTTCACGATTAACCGCGTCTACTCATAAATTATACGATCCAATGCATTATACAGAAACTACTGACAATGCCTTGATAAAAAAATTATTGAACGATAATGAAATTTTAAAGGAAGAATTGAGCAAAATAAATAAGGACTTTATGGCACTGAAAAATAAGAGACTTCATGATTTGAATCTTCTACAAGAAGAACATGAACGTGAAATGGCTACTCTTGTGAAGGAATATAGCGTCAAATTTGGAGATTCTAAAGTGGTAAAATTACAGGTTTGTGGGCTCGCGTATAGCGTTTTTCCTTGTTTTTCATTCCACTATATTCTTTTCTTTACATTCCACAATATTTATATTTTATGTTTCAAATATAATTTACACATCAGATTAATTTATTAATCCGACTTATAGTAATGTTTACAGTTACTATGTATAATTTGATTTTTTATTCTTTTTCTTTTTTTTTTAACTAGCGACTTTATCATTGTATTAATGTTTTAAAATTTTACATTTCATTGTTAACTCTATTATTTTAATACTTTTAGGGACAGGTTAATACACAGGTAGCTGTAATTACTCATCTGAAGGAACAGATTGATAAATTAAGGGATTACAAGGAACAGGTGATTGTGTTAAAGGCTGAACGAGAACATTTAGAGAATAAAGTGAAAACGCTAAATGAGAAAGTTAAATATCTTTCTACGCCGGTATGTAAATAGCCGATTTGAGTGGTCTTTCTCATTTCGGTTGATACTCTGTTTGTTATAGGGAACTGAGCAGTTACAATTACTACAGGACAAAATTACAATTCTTCAGCAGAGGCACGAAAGTCGCGAAATGACCTTACAGTCTTTGGTACGTAATTTGCTTAGAAATCGTACGCAGTGTAAAGACTGTAAGAATGAAAAGGGTAAAAATCGACAGCTTTGTTACTTTCGCCAAGAACTTGATCATATTCTTGCAATGTTACAAGAAATTGCCAATTCTCATTAACGTTGACACGCATTTAATGTGTCTTTTTAAAGTGCCCATAAGACTGTTGTTAATCGCATGATTGTAACATCACATAATCTCATATGTGGTGCTTATTTCGTTTGTTAACTGATATGAGTCGTTTCGTTTGAATCACGTCGAGGAAAAAGCCATGGCCAAAGTCTAACGTCCATGATATAATTACTATTAGCTTTAGCGGTGTATCTTTATTTTCTCGCTATTGCATCATTTGATGTTGAGACTATTACAGAAGTTTTATCGCCGCGCATATAAATATCAAAAAAACTTCTTATTAAAATCGATGAGATTTTTCATCACTGCCAAAGATATGACTACTAATAAGATAGTAGTTTCTATATAGCTATCAACGAAGTTATATATGTATTAAATCTCCTTGTCTTCTCTCTTATGCCTGCTTGCCATTACATACACACACACACGCGCGCACGCGCACGTTGTTTTGGACAACGAGTTAGCCAAAATAATAATAAGTTAAAAGCTTTGATTTTGACAAATTTACAAATTTATTTTTAATAAGAAAATCAAGAATATTAATTTATTTACTTTATATTAGCTATACATTAGCATTAAATGTGTTCCAATCTTTTGAACTCAAAATTTATAGACATATGTATACGTGAAATGTTAATTGTCCGTTATTTTGTTAACTGTGACTCGACGAAGTGATACATTAAATCACTACATAGAGAATTACTTACACGTCTATCTTCCAGAGTTAGGTAGAATCTAGTTTTTTATAATGTCCTTTCTCGAAGATTGTTGTACATAGTTGTCATCTTCTTCGGAATTATATTTATGTCATATTTATCCGAGTTCCATTAATACTCGATTTTTCATAATCAACGAATTCATATTTGCGATTGTATCATTCATACCAGAGTGGAATTCATTCATTGCTAAAAACTCTATGCATTTGTAGTTTAAATGATCTCGCCAAAGTAGTTATATTTATATAGCACACATACATATAAACAATCGCACAATTTAAAGCATTCCGGCCTCGATAGCGTAATGAAGAATTCATCAGAGATGTATATTTTATTTATTCTAATTAGAAAATTGAAATTTTCATCTAAATGTATAACTTAAGCTAATTAAGTGGAGCGATTACACGAGTCGAATTCTTTTTCTAGTATGCGGAGTACGAATAGTGTAAAATAAAATAAAAAAAAGAAAAAAATAATAATAAAAAAAGAAAGAAAAAAATTTTCAATTTTCTGTCTCGTGTAATCGCTGCTTGTTTTTATTAAAAAGAACCTGTTGATATATTCTATAATTAATGTGCTACATCACAAAGTTTCGCTACTACGTTATTCAATTATATTATTATTCGTATAGATGAAACTAAAAATTCGTAGTAGAACAAACTGAATGATTTTTCAAGTTTGTACATATCTACTTGAGCCAGTTTAATAGTTCTATGTGACAAATATTATTCTTAATACATTTACTACCAAACTATTCTTCGTAATATTCTTTCAGATAGTTGGATGTACCGTATTTTTTCTATTTTTTTAATTTATAATTTCTAAATTTTTAATTTATAATTCGTATGGATCACTTTTTTAATATGAATAATTGTATATTTAAATATTCGAGAGATGAAAAGAATGAAAATCATGTTACATGTTGCATATAACATTGTTTTATAAAGTATATCTGATCTATATCTAGATTAGATAACATTGTCTCAAAATTACTTTAGATGTAGGAATGTAACGATAATTCCGAAAATATACAAAAAAAATGTCCAGTATGTTCTTTTTTTTGAAGAAGAAGAAGAAAAAATAAGACAACTGTTGAGAAAATTATCTTCTTTTCTTCAAATGTGATTTGATTTAAATAAATAAAATAATGGAAAGACTTAGCACAAAATTGTAGTTTCGAGCGTGACAGAAAATATTTATAGGATATGTTATATTAAACAATTTTATATATACGTAATTAAATCAAAAATAATAATCCATGACTTGTACAATTCTTAATTTATGGCTAAAACGTACATACTGTAGAATTTTAGGATAGATCAAAGCTATTTTAATTGCGTTTTATTTTGGATAAACTTTATCAAATTTATATCTGTGTAGATTCTATTATTTTTATTTACTATACGTGTGCACGTGTGTGTGTGTGTGTGTGTGTGTGTGTGTGTGTGTGTGTGTGTGTGTGTGTGTGTGTGTGTGTGTGTGTGTGTGTGTGTGTGTGTGTGTGTGTGTATGTGTGTGTGTGTGTGTGTGTGTGTGTGTGTGTGTGTGTGTGTGTGTGATGTATATGATATATATCGTATTATTGTTTTCTGAATGATAAATAATAAAATACTTTTCTAGTGATCGCCTTCATACTTACCAGTGTTCGTTCGAAATATTTGTTTGATACTTCGAAGAACACATTACTCATGATAAAAAGTATGTGATAAAATAATAGCGTGTTATTTAATACTCATAATGTTCATAATTATATTTTACATTTTATGCTAGATTAATAATAAAATTTTTAAATTTGCTAGAGTACTACTTGTAAAATATCGTCCGATGAACGGTAGACTTCTTTAAACATTGAATATTCATTTATGTAGAAAATTTTATTTGTTTAATCAGTATTGAATGAATATTTTATTGGATCTTCAATTAGCACACATCGACTTTTACAACCAATAATTTACGAGTCTGACAATGCATATATATTAGCCATATGTAGATTTCATATCTTTTAATTTTAATTATTCTTTGTAAAGTCTGTAATATGTAAAGTATAAAAATAATAATCAATGCGGGGTTGTACATTGAGAGTATATAATAGCAATAAAACAGTCCAGAGATGATATTGCGAGAGTGATAATATGGGAATACCATTAAGTATGTTACAAAATAATATTTCATAAATCATGAAAATAAACAATATAAATACATTGAAAATTACGAAAAAATATAATAATGAACATAAATCTTAATTCACCATTTTTGGATGTCCCGTTTATCTCACAAAATTGGAATATTTCATAAGAAACCAAATCTACCCAAAAAAATTCTTTTACAGATTCGTTTGGTATAAAGGGATACATCATATCGTGCCAATTATTTTTTATAGATCGAATGGTGGAGGAAATTTCAAAAGCAAATTAATTTTTTTTTAATGGTATTATATTCTTTTCACAGTTTGATGGCATTTCATGAGAAGAATTCAACGACATGCCATATGAGGTCATTTATTATTATAAAATGTTATAAATTAAATTATAAATTTGTTATCTATTAAAAAGTATAACCTTGTATCGCCTTGTATCGTTAAATAGCATGTTGTAAAGAAAAGCCGAATTTTTTTTTATCTTCATTTGTGCTTCTCGAATTATCGATCTAAGTAAAAAAGTTTATTTTGTAAAAAGTTCGGCTTTGTGTCTCTATAAACGCGACGCTCTATATTGTATATGCATATTGTCTTTCTGTCCATCCAGATATAATGTTTCTCTTATAAGCTTCTACAAAATCGGTTAGTCTTTGTCCTTTCTATCGTCGTACCTCTCCTATGACTAGCTCAACCGAGCTTTTACTTCAAAGAAACCTATTTTGGAACATATACAGACATTGGAACATTTGCAGAACATTTGCATGGTATCTTATTCTTCTAAAAAATCTAAATTATCTAGTAGTAAAGTTCAACCTATTATTATAACTTGAGACGAGCTGCAAAAAAAAAATTTATGACGCTTGATATTCAAATTTTATAGTTTTACAAAACGAGAATTTTATGGCCAAAGAATTATGGAAGGAGAGTAAGTCTGTAATTCTTATTTCTAAACGCAATCAAAATAAATTAAACAGATATGAAAAAATAAAAATAATTTATTAATTTCTTTTTCAGTTGACCAGTTTATTCAACGAAATTAAATAAATTGTAGATGTTCATAAGCTTCGGCAACTAGTGATGACAATGAAAATACGCAAGAGAACATACAAAATATCCAAAAAGAAGAAGAGAGAAGCATGATAGAACTCTCAGAATAAACTTGTGCTATAGACGAAAACAAGAATATGCATCGTAGAGGATCGGCAAATTTTACAAACGGAAGTTAAATCATACAAAGATGTTTCGATATTAGTTATAAATAAGAAAGTGCATAAGCTAAATTTACGTTACATTATACTGCGTTCAATGATTTTAAATTATATAATATTGTATTATATTACATCATAAATTATATGATTAAGTCAATATCTGTATAATTAGCGAATGTAATGTATTTTGTACATGTAAATAATTAAAATAAGAATAAATGTTTATTTTTAACCATTTGAGTGCCGAGCGCTTTTTCTATATACTATCCAAAAGTGCTAAACAAAAAACGACGAAAAGAGTTGGTTTGTTAAATATTTGATATCTTTCATAATTGTTAACATACTTTAATAAAAACTTCACACACAAATACATTTTTAATGTATTATTTAAAATTAATGAACATTTATAAGATATTTTTACAAATAAATGCATAAACAACTTTGAAATTAACCATAAATTTTTTTTACAAGTTAATCTAACTTTGAATAGAGATTTCATAATTATTTTAATTTAAAAATGTCGGTGATGTGAAGAAATTTGAGAATTAGTTGGAAACGATCCCTCGAAAACATTTTACTAATCCATGGAATGCTTCTTGAATTTTTTGCCCAATAACTAAACATATTGGGTCTTCGGGTTATTCCCATTTCCAACAGTACAACTACGAAAGCTTTCATTTCAATGAGATTTACTGGTTTCCAATGTTGCTCTTGGATGAGGCTTAGTGTTTACATTTAAACATAGAAATTGAGTGGCGCTTCTATTTGTTTCGGTAACTATAATTGACCAAAGAGAAGCAATAAAAAATAAATCATATGTGAGGCGTGATGGCGCTCTCCGTGTTTTGACTCAAACAACAAAGAGTGCCATCGCGCTCCTTAGCACTCAAATGGTTAATAAAATTGTAATGTGTTCTTTATTAAACTCAACCATTATACACCAAATACCAAATTGTTCTTTATATAGTAATTATATGCTGCAATCTCAATGATCAGAAAAATTTGAAAATTTCAAAAGGAAGAACAATTCGCAAAAGTCGATTTGGGGGAAAAATTTCCGCACTCTATGGAATTTTAAATTTTGAACAGAAAAGAATAACACCTGGAAGTGGCATTGTTTCACGTGCCACATCTTTCATCATTATGTAATCCTGATACAAAACTCGATTTGCGGGAAATCCGCATTCTCCAGAAATCAAAATTTTGAACTGAAAAGAATAACTTATCAGGAGTTGACACTATTTCGCGTGCCATCTCTTTTAGCATCATGTGATCCTGATACAAAATTGATTTGTGGGAAGAATTTGTGCTTTATCCAGTATTTGAAATATAATAAAAAGTCCAGATTTGTGAATGTGAAGAAGAATGGTAGGATTTAATGCAAAATACATCGGATTTTTTTTCACATAAAGTATTTTTATTTTTATTTCTATTAGTAATACATCGTTATTAGATTTTATTTTATAATTGTATAAATATTTTATCATATAAATATTTATGATTATTTTCAACATGATCATCGTTTATAACATTTTACAATAATAAATGTTCTCATATCGTACGTCGTTGAATTTGTTTCAATAAACGCCACGGAACTGTCGAAAGAAAAATATGTAGTACCATTTAAGAAGATGAATTTGACTTCGAAATTTCCTTCATCACTTGACATATACAAAAATTGCCACCATATGATTTACTTCTTCATACCAAATATATCAGTAAAAAACTTTTTTGCTATATTCAGTCCCTCACGAAATATTCAAACTTTTTCGAGTTAAATTGGACATCCTGTATGATGTCTTCAATTATAAAAACGTTGACAATAGCAACAAGAAATTATTATCTTTTAGCATTGCCGTTATTACACAAAACTGTATCACTGTTTTATCGGGATAGATCACTGTTAGCCGTAATGTGGTAAAACCATTCTTATGTGGTACCAGTATGTCAATTGTTATAGTGATTTCTATATGATCACTTTCTCCTGCAATATAAAAAGTGAAATATTCTTAACAATCGTGTAGAAAAACGTTTTTGTTCGTTTCAAGAATGTTTGGCCGAGCCCTACTTTCCATTTTTTATTTTATATGCGTAAATTTATGAATATGTATAAAATAATGTTTTTTTTAGAAATTAATCGTAGGAATGAAACACGTTTTACTATCGTTTGAACAGTTTATTCGCACAAAATATATACTTTATACATACACATATATATATATTATTTTTTTATTTCTTTGTGTTCTACATCAACTGCACAGACGAATATTTGCAGATATATTCTATTACATATAGATAACATATAAATAATATATAGATATATTACAGCAACGATGAGCAGGTTCATAGAAGTAGCATATTAGAAGTAGCAAAGTGTCGACGTGGAATTCTTCACCATAATGCAAATTTGGGAATACGTTCCATCAGATTACTATAAAATAACGAAGAAACATTTAAATGCATATATATGTATATATAAATATGATCAATAGCATTTATATAAACTACTTATCTAATGTAACTTACTCCGTAAAAAGTTTGTTATTTTTGGACATCGATGATCCGTATAAGATACAAATGATGATTATAAAAGGTTGTCGTATAATTTCGAAGGACAAATCGTAGTACGAAAAAACGTTCATTTTTAGCAAATTCGCTATCATTCCGGTTTGCCGTCTGTATTCGTCATTCCTAAATTCTAAGGAAATTTTCTGAGTTCGGCGATTTGTATCAAATAATCGTTTTGTCTTTTCTCCGTCTCTTATTAAATCAAATCGATCACGATCGATCATAGGAACGAAAAGTGTATTTCGATGCCGAGTAGACGTTTCAGAGGTCCTGATCTTTCCACGAAGAGAATTAGATTGCCTGAGATCGACTAATCTTTGATACGAAGATCTCTTATTAGCGTTGCTTCGAGAACGTTCAATCAATTTGAAACCTTTATCGAAACCGATATTTTCTTCTTGGTGAAGTGAGTCGAGGTGCCGAATTTGTGAATCGTTATGTCGTGTTACTATCAAATTCAATCGAACATTTCTTCGCTGATCACGGGATCGTAATTCGATAGAACGTTCTACTTTACCGGTCAAGCTAGGATCACTGAATTTACGCCTCTCACCAACCGTTCTTTCGATTTTGCTATTATATCGTTCTTGAATACTCGTATTTAAACGTCTTCGTTCTTGAAGATCATTCATACGAAGCAAAACGGAAGTTCGTGCAAGATTTTCTCGTTGTCGTTGAGCGTCTCGTCGGTCAGTCGATAAAACAGATGATCTACGATCGTTGTCCGTTCTAAAGCGCCTACTTTCGATGGATTCGCGTCTTTCGTTGGAATTCGATCGATTTATAATGTCGAACGAACGGCTTAGTCTTTCTCCTTGCTTGGAAACGTGGTATTCTCGCGCAACAAATGATCTACGATACGAAATTTGGGGTATTAATGCTCTTGGAATGCGACGTTCTCCGTATTGTGTTTGCCTTCGTTCCGCAAATGAAATCCCGTTGGCGATTTCTCCTTGCGTTGATTTACATTCGGTCAATTTTTCGTTTGAAAAACGTTCGATTATGAATAAAGGATCGTTCATATGAATCAAGGATCGATCGGAACAGTAACGAGTGATACGAGAAGAATTTTGAAGATTTTCATTATTTGAAGATCGAACCGGACGCCTCAGAGTGTTAACTTCACGACGATTTAGTTTCGGTGTTTCCATAATTCGGCGATTCAATAAAATATTGCGTTGTTCGTAGTGATCCATAGATTTCAACGATCTGTCGGTTCTAGTACGAACACTTTCTCCTCGAGAATTTCTATCAGAGAATGAAGATCGTGATAATCGATTAACAAGTTCGCGTCTATTATCACGGCGATCAATATATTCGGATGCATGATCAATTGAGATTCTACGTTCTAAACCGAGGTATCTGTTATTACGATTTAATGTCTTCATATTTCGTCTATCGACCGAACGAGAGCGACGATCGAGGAGTTCGCGATCTTCGAGATCGATCATTCTTCGTTCAAATTGTTGATTCTCGAGCCTGTTACCGGATTGCTGCCGTTTCAACGAATTAAATCTTATGTTTCTAATTTCGGATAGGAAATTTTTGCGTCGGATATCAAGTCGATCGGTTGTTGGTGTATTATCGCGAGAAGTAGATTTTCTTATTCTTAACGAGTTCGAAATAATAGATTCACGATCCTGTCGATTTTCGGGGGCCATTCGAGTTCGTGTTCGGTCAGTCATACTTGATGTTCGACGTTCGCGATTAAAAGTATCTAGACGGATATTTCTACGTTCTGCATCTAAATGTGATTGACGTTCGCGATTAAAATGATCAAGTCGGCCAGTTTTACGTTCTGCGTCTACGTTCAATCGACGTTCACGATTGGAAGTATCGAGTCGGGAATTTTTACGTTCTGCGCTTATATCCAATCGACGTTCGCGATTTAAAGTATCGAATCGAGAATTTCTACGTTCTGCGCTTATATCCAATCGACGTTCGCGATTTAAAGTATCGACTCGAGAATTTCTACGTTCTGAGCTTACATCCAATCGACGTTCGCGGTTTAAAGTATCGACTCGTGAATTTCTACGTTCTGCGCTAAGGCTTGATCCTCGTTGTCTATTAACAGTATCAAGTCGAGAATTTCTACGTTCTGCGCTTGCATCCAATCGACGTTCGCGATTTAAAGTATCGACTCGAGAATTTCTACGTTCTGCGCTTGCATCCAATCGACGTTCGCGATTTAAAGTATCGACTCGTGAATTTCTACGTTCTGCGCTAAGGCTTGATCCTCGTTGTCTATTAACAGTATCAAGTCGAGAATTTCTACGTTCTGCGCTTGCATCCAATCGACGTTCGCGATTTAAAGTATCGACTCGAGAATTTCTACGTTCTGAACTTACATCCAATCGACGTTCGCGGTTTAAAGTATCGACTCGTGAATTTCTACGTTCTGCGCTAAGGCTTGATCCTCGTTGTCTATTAACAGTATCAAGTCGAGAATTTCTACGTTCTGCGCTTGCATCCAATCGACGTTCGCGATTTAAAGTATCGACTCGAGAATTTCTACGTTCTGCGCTTACATCCAATCGACGTTCGCGATTTAAAGTATCGACTCGTGAATTTCTACGTTCTGCGCTAAGGCTTGATCCTCGTTGTCTATTAACAGTATCAAGTCGAGAATTTCTACGTTCTGCGCTTGCATCCAATCGACGTTCGCGATTTAAAGTATCGACTCGAGAATTTCTACGTTCTGCGCTTACATCCAATCGACGTTCGCGATTTAAAGTATCGACTCGAGAATTTCTACGTTCTGCGTCTATATTTGATCGACGTTCGCGATTAAAAATATTAAGCCGAGAATTTCTACGTTCTGCGTTTAGGCTTGATCCACGTTGTTTATTAACAGTATCAAGTCGAGAATTTCTACGTTCTGCGTTTATATCCGATTGACGTTCGCGACTAAAACTATTGAGTCGAGTATTTCTACGTTCTTCACGTACACCCAGTCGACGTTCGCGATTTAAAGTACCGATTCGAGAATTTCTACGTTCTGCATCTATATTCGATCGATAGTCCAAATTATCAACTCGAGAATTTCTCCGATCGTTACCGCGTCGTTCTTTCACCATACGCCTTTCCAAATTTTCGTTTTTCAAATCTTGTCTTTCTACAGAGTTCGATCTACGATCTTGAATTCTTTCTCCAACATTTTTTCGATTCTCCCCGATCGTTCGACTTTCAATCTTTCTAATTTCTCTTTTCTCAATACCTCGAGAATCGAACTTTTTACGTGAGTCTACTTCGAATCGTTCTCTTCGTTCTTTTAATTCAAGAGTTCTACGTCCGTCTGTTCGTTTGATTCCATGTTGGTCGCGGCGTTCCATGGATCGAGATCTATCATCGTTGGAGAACCTTCTTGACAGTTGCCTCGTACGATCCGTTATATCTCGAGTCATTTCCGGATTTAATGAATGACGATAACACAATCGAACGTTTTCGATCCTTGAATCGACTCGTTCCAAAGAACGTGACAGTCTGTTTGTTGAATAGGACGAACGTTCGAAAACTCGTTGTTCGCTCAACGTTCTGTGTCTTCTTTTCAGAAGTGCGTTTCTGTTGATACATGGTTCGGTTGATTTCTTACGTTCAACTTGAACGATACCGGAACCGATTTCCTTCCTTTCATTATTTTTCGAGGCGAGATTCTGTTTTTCCGGAAGACCAAGACAGACCGATGATGTTTCCAAGGGATTCAAATTTGGGCAAACGTCCACGCTGAAAAATCGATGGTTTTTTGAAATTAAATGTATAGAAATATAAAAGAACTTCATATTTGTATATTTTTTTTTTTAGAACTTTTTCGTTATAAAGAATATTTTTATTATATAATATATATAAATTAGATGAAAATATAAAAGACGAATTATCGAATTTTTTAAATATAATATCATAGTAACGAAGCGAAATATACTTATGAGGGGCACGATGAAGGAGTTCAGGACCGGTCAAGCTTCCTGCTTGTCCTTCTCTGTCCCTAGCTACCAAACCGAAAGTCACGCATGCCAGTGATACTAGCAGTAAGCCGATGTACTGCCAGGACCGCACGGGTAAGACCACGTGCCTCGTACGCCTCATTCTACGATTACAAAAATATTGTTTTCTTATTAATATTGGAATACTAGACTTAAAGGTGAATATAATATTCATAACACTGATCATACAGTATTTAAAACAAAATATAAGACAAATTTTACTTTATTTTTTTTTTTTTAATAAATTTGTAATAAAATGTTATATCTATATGAGGGCTACAAAGTGTAATAGAGTAAAATAAAAGATCGATAGTATTCGAGAAAAGAAAAGAAGTTTTTATTTACCTGTACGATTAGAAATTTGATGATGTCTAGGATTCTCGTTCTCGTCTCTTTGGAGGAGAAAATGTTGAAACTTGGAAGATGTTCTTCCTCTGAGCTCTGGAGAGCTGCTGATGCTGGTAGTCCCGAGGGTGCTCCTTTTATACAGGCAGATACGCTCTGTAAATTCGATGAAAACACAATTTCGTGCTTATCAGCTCTGGCCACATGGGACCCCGTGCAACATGGTGTGAATGGTTACGAGGGTGGCTAATGTTACGAACAGAAAGATTGAGAAACTCGTACGGTATTGGTTAACCAGATAGAAAATTACTAACCGTTATCTACGTTCCGTCGATATTTCAAACTCTGTGAAATTTCTCTGTGCGTGGGAGTCTTTACGTCAAACTATCCTTTCGATACTCTTTTTTTCTTTTTAAGAATTTCTATTACCGTGGACGTGAATTATTATTATTATTATTACTTTTTCTTTTTTTCTTCTTTATCTGTTTTTCGACGTTTTACGTTGAGATTTTAATGGCTTTCTATTTTATTTTGCGTTAAAAAATTTTGATTATTACACTTTTTTGCAAAATTTTGTATATATTTGGATGTATTTGTAATATCTTTAATATTATGTTATAATATCATTATATTTTTAATATTACAATATCTTTAATATTTTAATTTGCAATATATAATATTCCGTTTTATTTATTTTGAACGTTTAATACAAATTTAGTATGTTTTGTTAATAGTAAATATTTCATCGAATCTTCATATTGTTTAACAATCCAAAAAATTAAAATTCACAAGATTTAGAAAATTTTTAATTACGCAATTGTTATATCTTTAAAATAGTCGTTATTATTATGTGTACTGGAGTAAAATATATAAAAAACGAATCTGTATTATTTGTTATAAGAAATGTACACGGACTCTAGAAAGATTAATGTAAAACTAAAAGAAATTTAAATAAAATCGTAACTTGTTGCCCCATCTGTCCTAAAATTTCGCGATTTCGTTTAAATTATTTCAAAGATTACTATAATAAGTGACTGTAATATTATAATACACTTTGGTTTTTTTACGGATAAATTACATATGAACACTTGTACGTATATATTTTTGTATTATTCAAATATGGCGATACTGCATTCAAAGTGTCAATTATTGTTATACGAGGAATGGTAAACGAATGACGATTTTTATATCTATGGCATTGTTATAATGACAACTTATTGATTGCACAATTATACAAGTACGAATGGATTAAAAAAGTAGATTCAAGTTGTTCTTTTTTTATTCGTATTTATTATCTTTTTATACAAAACACGCATTAAAATATAAAATAGGAGTGTACTGAGTACGAATTATCATAAATACATTAAATCGTGTATTTACATTGTTTTATATTATATTATATCTTATATTTCCATACATACTTGCACGCTGGTAGGCTAAAAATTTTTAGAAAATTTTGCCATTTTTCTCTTTCTCTTTCTCTTTTGATTCCTCTCGTTCTCTCTCTCTCTCTCTCTCTCTCTCTCTCTCTCTGTCGCTTTTTATTTCTCTCTCACTCTCTTTTTCGTTTTATTTCTTCCTCTCTCTCTCTCTTTCTTTTTATTTCTTCCTCTCTCTCTTTTTCTTTTTATTTCTTCCTTTCTCTCTCTCTTTCTTTTTATTTCTTCCTCTCTCTCTTTTTTTTTTATTTCTTCCTCTCTCTCTTTCTTTTCCTTTTTATTTCTTTCTCTCTCTTTTTCTGTCTCTCTCTCTTCCTTATTCCCTTTCTCTTTCTATTTCTCTCTCCTCTCTCTCTCTCTCTCTCTCTCTCTCTCTCTCTCTCTCTCTCTCTCTCTCTCTCTCTCTCTCTCTCTCTCTCTCTCTCTCTCTCTCTCTCTCTCTCTCTCTCGGAGGAGGAGGAGGAGGAAAGATTCGTAATCGTGGCCAGCGTAATATCCGAAAATTTTCGATCTGTTTCGAACAGTCGAGAATAACGAGAGATCGGTTATCACGTAAATTCGTTCAATAAATAATAAATTTTCGTCGATATACAAATTCGTACGATAATAAATTTCTTTCAATGTCCTTAGAAAACGAATGTCCTAATACTTATAACCGCAATTAACGTGATGAAGAGATTTGAACTGATATTGGATGAATCGGATGATGCAACTCTGAGCTCGCTACAGACAGTTTCGTTTTGTTCCGGTAATGCCGTAAAATTCGGAAACGTTTGAATATTTGCCGGCTGAAAGAAAGTTAAGTTAAGTTTAGAAAAAACAAAACAAGAAAAAGAAAAAAAAAGAAAGAATTCAAGAACGTATGATTATTTATTTAAAATATAAATACTCCTCGAATGCTCTTACCAGTGCCAATTTGTCGTCCCTTTTTCTACAAAATGTCATATGTCTACCGTGATAAAGACTTTTTTCGATCGATCTGGCAAGAAGTTCTTCCGTCCAAGGTAAAGCGAGTATATGTTCTGCTAAAGTTCGACCTAACAAATAAAAATACAAACAATATCAGCAAATCGATTCTCACGTTAAATAATTACTATTAACACAATATGTATTTAATTTATAATACGTAGTAAAAAAAATATTAATTTACCTCGAAATTCTTCAGGTTCTTCGATAATAAGTCGGGCAAAGACGTTATCACTTTCACGTTCCTCCGAATAATCTCTCATTGCTTTTAATGCCGACTCTGCTTCTCTGATAATATCCTCGTCGATTTGTTCGCTAGGTCTCGTCGCAGGATAAACTGGAAGCTGTTGTCTAGCCGTAGAAGGTAAACTCACTGGATCGGCTCTATGAATAGAATGTAATAAACTTATATTATAATCAACAAAAATGGTATATGATGGAATAACATTTAATTTAATTAAAAATATTATTTTACCCGGTAGTTAGGAAAAGTTTTTCCAAATGATCCATAGTGACACCTTTGAAGCTATATACGGCAAGCGTTTTGAAAAGATCTTTCACGGGTGTCATACTATAGCAAGCTGCCAACGGTGTTCTCGGATAATGTACAACGAATGCTAAACACATTTCTTGCGACGCTGCGTATCCTCCTAGCGTTGGCCTCGTCCTGTCTAACGTTCTGTAAACGCATTCAGCGACCAATTCATCACCTGGTAAAATTTTCACTTCCTTCTCCAAGGTATGCGATTGTTGGTAATCGAAATCAAAATGATTGTCCTGTACTATTCGAGGAAGTTCTTTCCCTTTACGAATATGCTTCAAACTCAAACGACGGCCAGCCAGATGAGAATGCAGTACCACAGACACAACGTTTACACCATCTTCGGGAAACATCTGTGTAAAAAAAAAAAAGTTTAATGAAATTCATACATATAGAAGAACTTCAAAAATTATTATATAATTACGTTTGTAATATTATTGATGTTTACCGTGTTCGTACAATGTGGCGTACAATATCCAGCCGTAGCATATTCCTTCTGTCTCGGAGGTACCAAATGAAGTGGACTGACTGCTACACCAGCAACAAGAATTCCTGCCTCTTGAGCGCGGAGTTTTGGTGTTAAGTGAATTCTAACTCCGCTGCTATCTATTACTTTCTTTAACCCAGGATTATTATAATGCACTTCCAACATATAATAAGAACCTTCTTGGTGTTCGGCTATAGGAATTCCCACGTGATCTGGAAGCCATTCTCCTAAAATAATAAATAATATTCATTTTATTGATTTATTTTATCATTAGATATTTTTTTATGACATTTAAACGATATTTTGAAAATCAATTTCTACCTCTGCTACCACGAGCCCAGGCCAAGACAGGCTGCAAACAGGATTCCCATTCACGTGGCATCGTGGGACTGTAACAAGGTGCACCAGCGATTCTAGCATGCTGGCCGAGAATCGGTGAAGTTGAAGCACACTCATACACTATCACGTGATGTACCAAGTCCTCGTTTGCTTTCTCCACCAGAGGCGTATACTAAAAACGGTATAGATGTAATATAAATTGATATCTTATATGTATATATGTTTTATTTTATCTATTTATATATATATATATATATATATATATATATATATATATAAAAGTGATAATATAAATGAATAAAGAAACGAAAATATCAGAAAAATATAGAAAAGCTAGAAAATTATTCCGATTTCTATGTTAGAAATCACGTCACGTTTTATAAAAAAGAATGAATTGGATTCTTCTCTTTTCGAAAAGGTATCGATGCAAGTCAATGAGCATTTCGGACAACGCAATGACATCATCGAATCTTTTTTTATTCTAGGCGACGTTTATAGCGTTCATGCGACGTCCGACACGAATGACCGTGATTCGTGAAAGACATACCTAATGAAGCCCAACCTTTGCATTCCTTTGCAGGTTTGATCGTTGACACGTTAGTTTACTTACAATCAGCAAAAAATACGGTACTCGTTTCTTCGGATAAGAATTTCGATGGCAGTCAATGGCGTTATCGTAGAAACTCTCGTGAGTATAAAATCTCACGAAATATACATGCATATATGTATGTATGTATTATACTTGGAATGTAATGAATATAAATATTCTTATTTATTAAAAGGAATTTCAATATTTATTATGTACTTACTCCGATCATATGATGCTTCTTGGTTAAAGATGGCGCCTTAAAGATTTTGCACCAATAAACGGTGTCCATCGCGTCGGATACCGTAAACTATAATATCGAAAAATGCAGGTAAGCGCATCAATTTGTAAATTCAACGAATATCGATCGATAAGTAATATCGTTATATTCCAACCTGATTTAATTTCACATCCCAATGCCTTATATCCTGCATTTCCTGAGGTGGAGCATGAGGTGATGGAGTCCTGAGTCGTAACGCTCTTCCACCACGTTTGTCACCATGCCAAATCGCCGTGTTCAATTCGGGATCGCTCTGGTGTAAAGCCCATAATACTCTTACGGTATCGCCCTAAAATATTTTATTCGTTGATATTGAATTACTTCTTTCGTTATATTGTAAACAAAATTAATAATTACATTACTAAATATTTCTGAAGAACATTTTTATCATTGATAAATATTTAAATACATTTGTAATAATTGTTTTTTTAATTCTCTTATGTATTAACATTTACCGTAAGTCGATGATCCTGCGGATCGCAAGTCTGCCAATTTCTGATGAAAGTTACGCTCGTGTGAGTCTCATTTTGAAAACCCTCGAGAACATGAACGTCTTGAGAAGTGTCCGTAACCGGTGCTGCGTTCGACTCTTTGATACCGTGCGAATCCTTAAAAATAACGTATAAAAATCGATTTATTTTCAAATATCATTGTTCGTGATACATGTTAAACCAGATTAAAAACATCGACATCGTGTCGTTCGAGTGCCAGGTGTTCTCGCGCTTTTGCGGCACATCATTCCTTTTTTTTCTCTTTACTCAGCGTGCACTTTCTCTTTTTATCGTATCAGAAACAGATTGCAATGTACATTTTAATAGCAATTTTTAAATGTTCGTGCAAATAATCGATAATTCAAAATGATTTGTATTTTTATCTTTTTGCGATTTAATATTGATATTATTATGAGGATAAAAATACAGGCAATGAATTTATATATAATCATCTACTAGTTTACTCAGTATCATTAGAAGTTATAATAACAGTCACAGAAAGAGAGGCCCAAGGCGTTTGGGTCCGTTGGATTCGTAAATAGCGAGTTAGAACAGGAGAAGGGAGGATGCCATAGTAAACGGAGCCATAGCGAAGGGTCCGAAGGGAAATCCTCTTCCTGTTCATAATGAATCCAAATAATTGCTTTACCGTCGTCATGCCCAACGAGTACCGCAGTAGTTTTTAACGAGCACGTGCAAGAAGGAAACGGTCTCAGGAATCATCGGAGGAAAACGATGGAATATGCGAACGTTCGTCGATTTGCATACGACAACGCATTCGAAATTACCGACGCTGAAAAATATCCCTCTGATCCGTGTCCTAAAAGCGTAACATCTTTTAACGCTTCGTGAGTTCTTTTTTGTTCTCTCTTTCACTTTTTTTCTTTTTTTTTATGGATGAGAGAAACGATCGATCTTTAAGTATAAAAAAAAAGAGAAAGGTGTGAGTCAATATTCAATTAATTATTATATTGGAATGATAAATATCTATTTATTCATTATTTAACGTGCTATGCGAATAATCAAAGGAATATAAATAAAAACGTAAAACTCTCACGATAAATCAAAAAAGGTCTTTCATCGCGATCGATCTCATTACTTCGCGTAGTTCAAGTTCGTTCTCACGCGTTACGCAAAGATATTCTCATAGTACGCGGATATTCTCATCGTCTTTCGAGGATAATTAGTAAAATGCGGAGAGTAAGAAAACAAGAAAATAAAAAAGGCGTTTGATGATTAAGTCTGGAATACTTCCGGCGATAAGATCATACACATAAATCGGTATCTCCGTATTATCGAACTAATTCCTTAATTTCTACGAATCATTCATTTCACTTAAGAAAAATTTTAATGTCCATCACGTTTTCACGTTCTTAACGATAGATTAGTATCTTTAAACTTTACATAATTCTGACAGCCTTTACTTTAACGTACGCAGTAGTTACGCTTTGTAATAGTACAGATGAAAGAGAATTTCTTTTTTGCTCGTTAAAGCGTGACGTGTTCTTAACGATAATAATCGCGAAGTTACCGAGAAAATGAAACGTGACATAATCGTTTCTATAAAATTATTATTATTAGTTTAATACGTATGTAGATACTATATTCGTAAAACATGTCCAGGAGAGATTTTAAAGTTTTATAACCGAGCAATTAGGTTAAACTGCGAGGTCTACAACGGCACGTGAGAAATTTTCTTTAGTTGATCGCGTCAACAAAATTTTATATTCTTTGTTCAT
>OU964971.1:1467208-1519708 GCA_918808275.2 Dolichovespula sylvestris | reverse complement strand
CCGTAGGAACATTGAACTATTGCATATAATGATGATTTTTCTATCGGATCGCAATTATGAAAATTATTCTAACAGACAGAGATCGTTTATCTTGATATTATTCATGATATTATTCTTCGGAAGGAAGATATATTAGAAATTTTATTTTGTTATATCGCTTATATAAAATATAATACTCTCGTTATCATCGACAAAAATTGTTATTTAATTAATATCTTAAAAAAGATTCTTTTACGTATTGTATATATATATATATATATATATATATATATATATATATATATATATATGTATATAAAATAAACACCCCTCACTTATTTCCTCGCCACCAATTACAAATGATTCTCATATCAAGTAGATCTTGCAGAGAATAATTGAGTTTAAGTTCTCATTAATCCACGTAATTATTTTCAAATCAGAATTTAACAGAAATGAGAATTTTTTTGGATGAGATTAAAACGTTAGAAAGGTAATAAGAGAATGTAATAAAATAAAAGTATAGAAAAAGTATGAAAAGAAGAAAATAAAAGAAAAAGAACGGAATCAACGATGGAGGAGAGTAAATGAGAGTTTCTGTGAAACTCCTCGTATCCAACGTTGCGTTCGTCCGTCCATGTGTCCAGTTGTCCGTTCCAGTCGTTCGTCCCTTTGGATTAGTCGTATTTCAAATTCACTTTGCGGAACGTCCTTTCCCCGCTTGCAATAAATTACGATCGTAATCGTCTCTAAGGAGCGTGTACGCGCTAGCTACGGCGGCTGCTTGTTGTTTCCCTCCTTCAACCTTCTGTGCCTGATAAAACCCCCTATCCATACTCCCTCCTTCTTCCTCCTTCCTCTCCTTTCTCGTTCACGTTCTCTCACCCCGATTCTCTCTTTAGTTCTCCGTGATTCGATAAATATTCTATCTCTTTTGTTCTAAATATATAATAATCATCTATATTGTCAAAGTTATCATTTTTCTTCGTATCACTATGTTTCATATTAATCGATACATACTATCAAATAATAATAATCAAAAATTAATGTCGAATAAAGGAAACTTATTTATCTTTTCCACCATCATATTGATCATTTACTAGCATGGAAATAAACCTATATTTGATGAATCTAGTAACAATACTATAAAATTTAATAATTCATAATACAACGATCATACTTTATTTATCTATTTAAAAAATTATATATATATATATGAAGTATTAATTGATAAACCCAATGGGAAAAGACCAAGAAGACATAGGTGAAAAGATAATATTAGAATGGATCTTAACGAAATAGGGTATAAAGGTTAAGAATGGAGGGATCTTGCTGAGGAACAGGAACATTAGGGGGATTTGATATTTGCGGCAATGAGCTCTCGAGTTTCTAATATTAATAATAATAATAATAATAATAATAATAATAATAATTATTATTATTATTATTATAATAACAACATTTAAAAATTATATTGAATATAATTTATAATCACTGGTATTATATTTCCATACGTTTTACGATTGATTCTCTCCCTTTCTTTTCAATTTTTTTTCCAGAGATAGCATTTCTGTCTTTTGTCTTTTTAATTTGTCACAGATACAAAAGATTTTGAATAGAAAAAAGAGAGAACGTGTAGTTGTAAAAAATATATTTAACGTAAACTAGTCGATATAAAGTAACCTTCGTGATAGGCGTTACCAGCGGGTTATACGGTTCACGGGCTAGAGGATCAGCTTTCCTCTTTCTGGCGTACGGCAAGGCCCGAAGATTCGCATAGTCGGGCCCCCCGTCGATGTCTGGAGGCCTTGACTGGATCCCTTCGGACCCAACTCGAGGCTCGGTATGCCCGACGGTCCTTCTCTACCCCCACCCCCTATCTTTCTCACTCTGTCTCTATCTCTCTTTCTCTTTCTCTCTTTTCATTTCGCACAAGCTCAAGGCACTCGTCTCATGGCAGGTAACCTCGTACGCGAGGATTGAACGCGCGAGCGCAACTCTTTCGTGCCTGCCGGCGCGTGATTTTTTTGCATTTGAGGTTCGAGCCTCTGTGTTGTGTGAATGTATGTACGTGCATTCGCCATGTTGTATTATATCTATATGTACATATATACGTGTTATCTTGGTATAATACGTGTAGCTATACCTTCCTTAGCGACCGGAACAGGTAGGCGAGTAGAACGGTATTTGTCAAGCAACGAAGAAGACGACGAAGACACCGTACTCCCTCACCGGTTAACAACCTTATCTCATTCATTCAATTTCTCTTTCTATTAATTCGATATCCCTCGAAGTCGATTCAACTGACCGTGAAATAATAGTACTCATCTGCATATATTAGAGATTTGATAGTAAATTAATTGCTACGCGTTGGTTCGGTCGGTCAATAAATAATGTTAATTTCCAATATTTTTGTTTATAAACAATACTAAATAAATAACACTAATTTCAGCATCTTGTTTTTAATAATAATAAATTCAATAATAAATCCAATAATAAATTCAAAGAATTCAATTTTAATTCAAACGAAATTTGGCAATTTGTTCAAAATAAGTGTAAAAAATAAATAAATATGTATATACATACATACATACATATAGATATGTAATGAAGTAATCATCTTATAACGTTTTAAATTACCTAATACCTAATACCCGTATGCTTTTATAAATGACAACATTAATACGTACGCTTTTATAAATTATAGCATTCTTTACGCCGTCATCTTGTGTTAAAAATTAAGATCTTCAAATTAACAGGACTTTTTAAAAAGATACCAATTTAACGATTTTTTCGAGAATTTTAATTCTTATTTAATTACTTTTGCAAGAAAATTTATAATTCATCAGAGGAACGAAACGTAGAATACGTGAATCGATCGTATAACGAAGAAATGTGAAAAAAGAAAGGTGGAAGGATAATGGTGTGAGAAAGTTTCTTTCTTTCTCTCTCTCTCTCTCTCTCTATATATATATATATATATATATATATATATATATATATTTGTCTCTCTCTTTCTCTCTCTCCCCGTTCCACGGTCGGGACGTAAATTTATCACGACGTTATCTCGCTCGTTGGAACGACGTTCGTTAATTTTATCCCAGCCTTTCAGGCCAGTGTATGTCCCCCTTCTGAACCCTACCACCACCTTAACCTCCCCCTTTTCCTCTGGATACTTCGCCTGTTGCGCATTCTGTACCTTTCCTTTCTATTTTTTCTTCTTTTATACTTTTTTTTTTATTCCCTCATCGGTACGGGGCAAGGACCAGGTAAATCGAGGATGGGAATTTCGCAAGAATTGAAGATGGCGTCTATTAAATAAAAATTAATAAAAACCGTCTACCCGTTTAATTTGTATTCTGTAACAATTCTTTTTGTGTCCGTGTCAGTGCCGTACAACGTAAAATTTCGATTACCAGTAACGATTAATATCGTGAGAAAGGAAGTTATCATGATAATAATATCTATTAACGTAGCAATAGTCTCACGATAGTTCAACTGTAATAGTCATAAATTTAATTAAGATTAGGAATTCGTAGAAGTCGATCCCAGAGACAGGTTCTGGTTCTCCGACTTTGTCGTTTGTCTTGTCTTCGTCTGGATTTCTTTCTCTTTTTTCCTTACTGTCAGCCCTTCGTTTTTAATCGAGTACCAATTAAATATCTTACCTCTTCTCCATTTAATTCCACAAAGAATTTAAGTATTGATAATTTTTCTTGGATACTTAATTATTATATCGACGATAATTTTTTCAAACTTTCTAAAATATTCATTTATCATTAAAAAGTATCTATATAAATACATATAGATATTTACATACTACGAAATATTTCAGATTTAATGAATAATATAGGATAGATAAAAATACAAAGAACGAGTTTTAATGGGGGAACACTGTGAGAATACTATAATATATTCGTGTATTAGAATTAAAAGAAAGAAAAATCGGTAAAAAAAGCGCCGACGATGACGACGACAATGACAACGATGACGACGGCGACGACAACAATGATGATGACGAAAAGCCAATCACCAGGAAGAATAGCTTAATCATCACGTTTGCGTTAATTAATTCTCTCTCATTAATACGAATCGATCGTGCAAAGGTGAAGATCGATGTATCGGTGATCCAATTACATTCGGAAAGTACGTACTTATTTATTTTCGTCTGTTGTCGAATAAAGAGATACAAGAATAAAATGGGGAATGAGTTAGAAAGGGCGATGGAACTTGAACTTTCGATGGATCTTTTGTTTTCTCTTTTTATGCTTTGCCATTCCTCGTATGCTTCGTATACGTAGAACGTAAGCTACACACACACACACACACACACGCGCGCGCGCGTAGATACAACGCTGGAGTTCTCGACTTCGAATCCTCCTCGCTTCTCTCCTTCTTCGACCTCCCTTTCTTCCTTGGCCGTCCTCTTAATCTTCCTTTAATTCTCTGGCTTCCTGTTTCTTTATTTCCTTTTTCCACTGTTTCTTTCGTTCGTCCTCTTATGTTAGTCCTCATCCCATCTTTACTCCTCCCTATTCCCTCTCCTCCTTTTCTTTTTTCCTTCTCTTAATCTTTACTGCTACCCTCTTTGTACTCCCTCCTATCTTTCATCCCGACTTTCTTTCTTTCTTTCTTTCTCTCTTTCTCATCCTTTCTTTCGTTCTCTCGTACGCCAGCTCGTTCGTCGACTTTTCCCTTGGTTAGACAGATCCACGCCGACAGGTTTCAAACTGTCTTCAGCCGATGGTGGTGGAGTCGCGAAGCAACGCTGGCTAATCCTTTTTATTCCTTTTCTCTTTGAAATGCGTGGCATTACGTTAAGAATTTCAAATTACTTAGAGACGTATTCTCATAATATATGACTTACATATGTGTACGTGTGTGTGAGTGTATAGGGTTAGACAAAGAGTTATAATAGAGAGAGAGAGAGAGAGAGAGAGAGAGAGAGAGAGAGAGAGAGAGAGATGGAGAGGAAGATGGAGAGAGAGGGAGGAAGGGAGGGAGAGGGAGAAAGTGTGTGTGTGTGTGTAGGGTAAATGTAGGAAAAGTTTTTGATAAAGACGTCAGTATCATTATCGATTCTCGTTTTCTATATCACGATACGATGTACCACGAATTTAAAGTGATATTTCAACGAACTTTAGCTTTTAACTTCTCGTTGATTTCGGAAGAAGCAATGGTAGATAATTTACATACATGCATATTGATTTATCGTAGAAGAATCAAATACGTAGACTATACCTACACTTGCACGTTGCAAAAGCGATAAAGAAAAAATAGTAGAAGCGAGAAGGAAACAGGTTCGACCTACGCGAATTGATAGATCCACGGCTTTGGCCGATGTTCTAACATTAGAAAGTTTCGTTTATACGACTAGTTAATCTCCACCGACCTTAGATTATTTGTCTTCGTTAGATCCATGGAGCTATGAAAAATGCATCCCACTTTATCTAGAAATGAACGTGAACTAGGCAAAGTGGTTTTTGATTCTCAGGCCTATGAGAAATACGATAATTATTGTATTTTTTTTTTTATAAGCATACACTGCATACACACACATATATATGTACATGCATACATAGGGTGTCTCAGAATAAGTGAAAAATATTTTAGAGGTGTCTTCAACAATAAATGAAAAAAAAGTTCTTAAAAATATATACGTCCCATTTGATTTCGTTTTCGAATTATAGCGGATTTGATTTTCAACAAACTCTATATTTGGTTACTTTCATACAAGAGACGTTCGCAATTGACCTACTCGTATCTGAATACAAGCCTGTAAACGTCTTATCAATGACCGTTTTACTTTCTCCATATGTCCAGATGTTGCTCGGATTTACTTTGTTCAATTCTCTCTTTTGAAAAGTTTCAACACAGTCAATGGACATTTTGTACGTTCAACCAACGAAAGAATTATTACTATAACTCGGAAATAAAATCTAATTGAATGTATGCATGAATATTTTTCTTTTATTATTTAGATATGGTCATTCCTAAAGTATTATCCATTTTTTCTTGAACACCGTGTATATTGTACATACCTATTTCAACGAGCATAATGTTACATTCACTATTATATAAAATGTGCGTCAAGATTGTCCGTTCTACTCTGCTGATATTTTCACTCTCCGCAGCGTTTCCGAGTTTACGACGTGCCTCGTTAACTGCCTTCCATCTCTCAGAACTTAATCTCAATTACGTAGAATGTATTCGTCTTATTACTCTATCTATCGGTTTATGTTACAAGTAAATAACGTAGGAACAGCATAATGATTAAACACGAAATCGAACAAAAAAGAATAGTTAAGTTCCCTAGGAACCAGATCTCTATTTAATAGAGATTAGAAATGTTTGAACAGATCGATCAAAAAATGTCGAATACCTGAGGGGTTTTACCTCGGAGAACGGAGTCTCTATCGATCATTGTAAATCAAAAAGGAACAAGAGAAAAGAGAGAAAAAAAGAAAAGAAAAAAGAAAAGAAAAAGAAAAGGAAAAAAAACTTACCAGAAGATTGACAGCTCTAGTGTGATCGTCTACCCAAGCGAGAAGAATGTCCGCTCCTTTCATGTGACTCTTCTCGTTGAATCCAATTCCGACGTAGCCCAGGGTTCTCGCAGTTATCCTGAACGTGATCGTTTCCTCGTCGGTAGGATCCCATTCGAGGATGACATTACCATCCTCGTCGAGTCTTTCGTACCTCGGAAATTTTCTCTCCTTTGTGCTTCTCTTTGATCTGATCACGTCGGCATCTTCGTTGGATGGCATGTAATAACCCTTGCCGACGTGTGATTCCTTTGGGACCTTGTCGAAGCTCGGAAAATATTTCTTTGGCACGCGACTCCATGGCTTCGGAGCTTTCTTGTAGGTGGTCTCACTGAAAACTGTTGAAGCCGACAAAACTTTTTCAACTTCTTCAACTTGTTCGTCTTGTTTTTCTTCTTCGTTAATGATTTCTATATGATCAGGCGTCTCTTCGTTTTCTATTTTCTTCTCCACAAATTTCAAATCCTCGATAATTTCGACGTTTCCCTTTAATTCATCTAAATTTGGTTGCAATTCTTCAAGACTAACGTTCGACTCGTCGAATTCTATATTCTCTTTAGTGCCGTTACCATCAGTTCGCGATCCATTCATCATGGATTCTATTTCGACAGAAGCGTCATTATTTTCGTCGGCCATCGTCGTAACCGTTGTTGTTTCTTCGGTATTCAATGCAATATTACTTTCCGTTGAGTTTTTCATTAACTCGTACTGACTGGGATCCATATTTTCTTCTTTATCGTTCGGAAAATCGAGCCCGTCTTCTCCGTACGGTACAAGTTCCTTGTTCCTTTGCTTCCAATATTCCTCGTCAACGTCCAGACGTTGTTTTTTGAACATACTCTGAACTCTCAACAGTGGCTCGTCCTGTAGACTACGTTTTAACCTGCTCGAATGATTCTTAGAATGATGCGCTTTCCTATACGCCAGCGTCCTCATTGTCTCGTCCATGTGTTGGACGTACAAATCCAACAAATCGCACTGAATCGACGAGCATACACCAAATATCACGATTAATCGGAGTATCAACATTTTCTCCATTTTCTTCTTCTTCTTCTTCTTCTTCTTCTTCTGAATTTCTTATACTTTATACAGTCATTTGATCGATTTCTGTTTCCACTTGTTTCACTCCTTATGATTTTTTAAATTTATCGGATACTATTCTTATTTTGTCTTTTATATTAACAACGAGATATTCTTTTAATATATCAGATTGTTAGTGTCATTTTAAAATAAGGATTAAATTAGAATAACATCGCGAATAAGATGAATCCTTTCTTTATCTAACAGTTATCGCCAAAAATACTTGTCTTGGAACATTTTACGAACACAAATTTCAACAAAAATTGATATCATTCGTGTTTTAAATTAGTATCACTGATTATTTCCTTGAAATTTTAGTAACGTATTTCGATACATGTTGCACGAACGACAGTTGTGTCGGGACTAATTCAAACATAAGGTTGACCACGGCTGCCGCTCTCCCTGCAGATGCTCGCAGCTGCTTACCTGCCGTTTGTCCCCTTCTTTGGGCCCTGTTTCAGGAGCGTATTTTACCTTAGGAGTGCCCGCGAACGCAACCCCTCTTATAATCTCTCTCGAAATCGTATGCCTCTCACAATACAAAATTTAACGTGTCGTCGTAAATTAAACGTATGCTTTTAATTAGGTTTGTCAATTTTTGTTTTTTGTTTTACAATATTTAACGTTGTTTTTTCTATTGTAATTTATGTTTTTAATTAAGTTACATACAGATGCACACATGAATGTGTATAAATAAATATTCAATATGTTTGTGAATTTATTTAGAAGATTAACATAATATACATTAAATATATAGCATATCGTCAGATATTTATAAAAAAAAAAAAAAAACAAGAAGATACTTCTTCGTGTAAACGTGTAAAATAATTAACAAAAAAATTTGAGAATACATTTACGAATTATCGTATTCCAAAATACATTTAAAAATTAAAATAGAATAAACATGATCTAGCAAGTGTTTTCGTCAGGATCTTTAAGTTTCACTTTTGTGAAATATACCTTTTACTTTAGCGGCAAAGAGGAAGAATCCTTTAGAATGAAAAAAGGAAATGCGTATAAAGATTCTGGCATCGCTTCCTGCGGAAGCGTTTCTTTTTTGTAACCGGAGACTCACACATTGATGTGTTATACTGTTCTAGTAAGAAACTGAAGGGCTGCAAAACCAAATGCGGCAGATGCGAGCCCTTGGCACGCGCCCTTCTGTTCATCAGTGATTCTCATTCAGCATTGCGATATCAAAAAACGGCAGGATGTATACGAAATGTATTTGCTATTCCTATATATATATGTTTTAGATTATTGAATTATTTTATTAATATATATACATATATATGTTTTTTTAAGTTCACATATATACGATGAATATGAAAAATGATGAAACGTCGATCCTTTAATCTTCTTACAAATGTTTTACTAAACATTGTTTATTTTCTTTTTCATTTACATATCGATATTCATAACGTTTAATCGCGTTATCTTCGTCCGGTCAGTAACCGTTTTAAAAGTGTTATTATGCTTAAGCGTTCGCACGTGTTCGGAAGCCAACTGTATCGCGTTACTTCCTGTAACTGACATGGAAACATTATACTTTACGTAGGAGGACTTAACGATCCTTATTCTTCTACCAATACACTTGCTCCACGATCGATATACATAGATATTGATAATAAGATATTTATTTAATTAATATCAATTTGAAACTTTATGTAAGATTGTTGTTACTTGAAAGTGTGGTCATTAATTATTATACATAATATTTATTTGTTCTAGAATATTTTAATGGTTAACCATTATTAATTATCCATTCAAAATGTAATAATTAGAATTGAAATTAATATAAATCTTTTATCATTTTATTCATAATTCATTCCTAAATGGTAATAGTGTAACGACGTTAAATGGTACAAATTAACTTAAAGTTCGGTTAATTACGAGGTGTAAGGAATATTTCAAAGATACCGATCGTTAAGCGGTTTTAATAAATGGCATTTAATAAGTTATAACTTGGATCATCGCCGGGAAAGTTGACTTGTCCCGATCGAATTAATTGTCTGCCAGAAACCAGTTTTGCTCGTGGAATCGTCCATCCAGCAAAGCGAATTTGGTCTTCATTCTTTAAAGCTTCATCCTTTCTTTGTCGAAAATTATCTTTTTTATTTTATATTTCTTTTTCGTTTGAATGCACGGCTCTCTTGCAGTGTCGCGCGAGTTAAGACTCGTGTCGTCTTAGAAAATAATTCTAATTTACGGACAGAGTCAAGAACGATAAAACGATTATCGTCTTTGTAAAGTTTGCTTGAAATGAAAAGATAAAAAAAAACGGAAGAAAAGGTAAAAGGAAAAAAAAATAAAGAATTATTTCCGACGTTTTACGTTTTATGTACAGCGAATTTTGGTATTACAATGCGTCAAGAACAGGAAGATCGAAAATACAAAGTTTTCGTGGAATCTCCTTTTGTCTGATTCTACTATTGTCACGAAAGGTCCTTTTATATTATAGCTATACTATTGTATTGTAAAGATACGTGTACTATGTAACCATTCACGAAGCGATAGCCATCGACATTTTCTTCTTTTCGAAGAAATATTCGAAGGAATGTTTTGATTTGTTTGGAAATCAATGAAAAGTGAATCTCAAACTGAAAAATCTTATAAAAATCTTATATATATATATATATATATATATATATATATATATATATATAAAGTTCTTTGAAAGGATTTAAAAAAAAGAAAATCGTTATGAATACAAGTGAGATATTGTACCTGTTAATAATTAGTTAAATATCACGCGGTCACATTCTCCATTATGATTCTGGCGAACTTTGAATTAGAGAATACTAAAAAGGACTGACGAAGAAGTTACTCGTATTCCTAACATGAAGAATATTTTCGAGAAGCTCGACTACGCTCTGTTCTCATGGACGATCCAAGGGGAGCCTTTTAGTATTCAGCGAGATCGTTCGTTGTCTTCTACGCAGCTTATTTACCAGAAGTCATGATATCAACTCGGAAATCGCTTTGTCCTGGGAAAACCCAAAGTGTATAAAGATATGAACGTATAAAGCATAATAATTAAAGAGACGAGTCTCCTTTTATTTATTTTGTTTTTATTTGTTTTTATTTATTTTTTCTTTTTTTTAATTAACCAACCTATTTTTCCGTATCGTTTGCGTCGATAGTATAACATTATTAATTCTTATAGAGTTCGAGCCAGACGTCTCGATTTGAAAAGAAAGGACGTGAATTTGTCGGACTTCATCCTTTCTCGGGTTTCCGTCATAAGATATTAACTCTAAGCAACCCCGAGTCTTCATAAAAATCTTAACGTATACATGTATATACGGTATACAATATACATAGTCCGAAACGGTTCTCAATACCATCGATAAGAAAGAAATATATATATATATATATATATATATATATATATTTATATCTAAAAATAAATATCTCGTTGTATATAAATACAATATGTTTTATTATCTTTGATAGTATATCGAGAAGTCGCCGCAACGACTTTTCGTAGTTCGATTTAACGCCTTCTTTTCACGTCGCTTCGAGATAATCAAGAATCGTTCCACGTTCACCTGCGTCCGATCTACACCTGCTACAAAATCTCGTTTTCCCCGTCGACGACATCTGCTCTTTCTGAATTTTCAATGTATCCATAGGGTTTTACGGATAATTAAATTTCGCGCTCTGTTTCAGCCTAGACGATTTTTCGTATGATCTTAATAAACGAAAGAAATAAAGGGTGAGAAAGTTATTGTTGATTCATGTCGAGTAAAATATTGCAAAAGATATGAATTTATTCCGCTATTTTATTACCAATGTTTTATGTAATATCAGAATGAACGAAAATGAAGGAAAATTTATAATGGATAAGAGAAAAAGAACTTTCAGGCGACTCACGGAATTCGATTCTTCAGTTTCGCGTTGAATGGCTGACGTTGTAATGTTATCCGGAAACGTGATCCGAATTTCAATTTCAGAAAGTCATTCTATTGTTCTTGGGTCAGGAAGGTAGATCGCGCTTAAATAAAACATCTCCGAGTAAAACGAGATTTGGCAAAGAAAGATACAACGAGACGAAGGAAAAGGGGAATAATAATCTTACAGTTGGTAGATTATTCGAGTCTTGTGCGTAGCGATACGTTTCTTATGTTTAGCGTACACACCTGAGGAACGTGTTGGCACGCGCGAACATTCTCAAATCAGTCTCTCGTTGTTTCCGCGAATAAAGGATATTTCTCCTATCTTTTTTTCTTATTTCGTTTTGAAATTCTTCGAGTGTATACAAATCGAATAAAGATAAATAAAACTACGCTTTGCAATGATACCAGATATTTAAATGTATAAGTTTGAATATAACTTTTCAAATAATTTGATTTCGTTTTGCTTATATTGTTGGTCGATAGAAAGTCTTCATCCTAACCTTTATTCGATATGATCGAAAACATTATTTTTATTAGTTGTGATAAAACATTTATATAACACAGGAATTAGCGTTTCTTACAATAATAACAATTTGCGTTGCGTTCAAATCGTATAATTACGTTGTTATTTTTCTTATAAAGTACATGTTATCGACATTCGATAAACGTTTAAGCGCCGGTATATTAGGAAATAACTAATATCGACGTATAGTAAGTTTACTTGATATTTAAAGTATTATAATTCTTGGCTCTTTGCGACTAACGTTGTTTTATACACGTTTTGAAAAGAATATTTATTTATAAAAGATGGGTAATGCTCCATTGAAAGCAGAAGCAAAACCCGAAGGGGATAAAAAATTGAAGCCTTGCTGTGCTTGTCCTGAAACAAAAAAGGCGAGAGATGCATGGTATGTTAAATTATAATATTAATAGGTTATGTTACATTGACAGAAATAAAAGGAAAAGTTTAAAAGATTGACTTTTCTTAGCAGTTTTCTTTTATTTTTATTTTTAATTTTAATTTTAGTACTGCTTTTGATGTGAGGAATTTAATTAAAATGATTATTAAAAATATATATATACTTTATATTTTATATGTAACATCAAATAAAAATGTACATTTGTATTGCAGTATTATAGAAAAGGGAGAAGAAAATTGTGGAGACCTTATAGAAGCTCATAAAAGCTGTATGCGTTCAATGGGATTTAATATATAATACATCAAAGAGTAAATAATATTTTGTAATTTTCATCGATGTAATTATTATCTGTATTACAAAAATGCTGTGGTTACAGATGTTCTATGTTTATTTTTATTTGTAAATAATTTAGTATTATGTAGAATAATTTAAAAATGAAATATACAGACTTAAATTATAATAAAATAGCTAATGTTATTTTAATGTTATGTATCTATGTTATATCATATGATATGCAATGCTATTGCATAATATGTCGATAAGATTACAGTAGTAGAACGATGAAATATATACAATGAATAACTATATTGTTTACTTCATATACAACCAATTTTTATTTACTTATACCAAAAGTGATTAATAAATTAATCTTAATACAATTATTTATTACGTTAACTAAAAGAGCTCCTTCTATACTCATTTACTATATTGTGATCTGTATCTTGCCATGGTCGAAATTTCAAAATAATTTTAATAATTTAATCTAAAGCTTTGGCTGTAAAGAAAGTTTATAAATAAATATAAATTAGAAACTTAATATTGAGACCACTTCAAGAATAAAATAATATAGAACTATATTACAATTTTAATGTTCTTGTAAAATATATAACTCATAAATTTATCTTTTATAATCTAAAATGTATTGTTATGAGAGCTTGGAAATAAAAAGCAAGATCGTGTTGGGAATTCTAACAAAGCATATATTTTAATTTGACATGTGGCTAATGCGAAAGTTTTTACTCTTGCATAACAATTCCACAGCTCGGTTTCCCTGAACACTCCATAATAATGAACAGATCTTTAATTGATTCATGGCAAAATTTGTTACATATGTATAATAATTATTTTTGGTAGTTTGCCATCAGTCATAGTAATTGCGTGTGGTCCTATCGAGCCGAAAGACGAATTTACATATGACTGGTGCATCATAAATATTGAAACTATAAAACAATGAGTGACACTTTCATTGTGATAAATTGTCACTTTTTTTAATGGTCTCCGCAAAAATTTTAACTATAATAAATAGACCTTAATAATATCTCAGTATAATTTCTGAAATATGATAAGAGTAATAATAAGAATTTGCTAATTCACATAACGATTAAGTATATAATATAAATAACAAGTAAATGGACTGTAGTTTCGTTTTTTTCTCATTCACAGCATTGCATTGGACTTATGAGCTAGGGCACGGTTAGTCTTAAGTTAATTGAATAATTAAATAGAATATTTGTAATTAGTATGAAAGTAGTTGTACTTTATATGTGAGTGAGTGAAGTGTGATGTAAAATGTGCAAGTGTCTTTATGTGTAAATATATAGGGTATAGGTATATGGACAGAAACATTTCTTTAGATGCTCCCAATTATACAGAAGCTGATAATTAATACACGTCCAAGAATAATTTTGTTTGTCATATAAAATTTTACTATACTGTTTATATGTGTAACACACATATATATACATACATATGCATGTATATGCCTACTGGCATTCAATATCGAGTGAAAATTGACAGCATTTTGATATAAAGATATATTATACACAAAGAGACAGAGAGCAAGACAATACTGCATTGACATCGATATTGGAGCATCTCTAAAAATGTTTATGATAGACGAACGATCAGCATTAAATAATTGCATCACAGCTACGAAAGAGTTTTGTTTTCCAAGCTCTGCCAGGACGCTTTTTCAATTGGTATAATCGATCGCCATAGGAGGATTGGCCGGATCGAAGTTAACACAGCCTGTTTAAGTACGACGAAAATTTAGTAGAACATGTTGAATAAGGAATGGCAATGGAATTATAACTATCTTTTGATAGTTTTATCAGTAAATTGTCATGTATCCTTTTACTCGTACATGATAATAAAGGTTCTTCCAGAAGTAGTAATAATTTTATCAGAATATAATTTACATGGAACACCGTAATTCCGTAAAGAATTAGAATTTTTGTGCTTGAAAAATTTAATAAGCGAATTGTACCAAAATTTTGATATAATTTTAATTCTGAAATTTTTTACCGCGACGCACGCATAAAACACATGATGTGTCAAGGAGCCAGTTTGTTATTCATGCTAGAAATGCAAGAATATATTATTACATAATCATTTTGCTGCTACTATAATGGAGGCAAGTATACTAGTGATAAACCTAAAGCATTGCGGTCACGTAATTTCAAGGATGCTGGACAAGAACGATTTGAGGCAGTCTATTATCTTCGGGCACGGTTGTGCTTTCATTTGGACCAGCAACTCTCACCTATCTTGTGGAACACGCATGGAACGTAATACTTTACTTTGCTGTAAATTATAATGTAAGGGTATTTATATTTATAATTTTTTGAAATTTTAAAAAGTTTAAAAACTATAAAGTTGGTGAGTTTCCTATAACGAATGTTTTCCGTTTAAAAAAATAGAATAAACTTACTTGGTACTGTTCTTCCGTATCCATAATACCAGTTACAGCAACAACTTGATACTGTCTAGCTTTCATTGCAGCAGTTGATTTACGCACAAGTCGCATTGCACCAGGTGCACTGCTCGTACTATTAAATTGTGCCATTTGTGATGGACTATGACTTGGATCTAATACTAACATAGTTATAGTACCATCTCTTAATCGTTCTACACCCATTATTGTTCTACTATGGCCTAAAAATATATTTAATTTAGCAAATAATTATATATAATACAATTCCTTTAAATAATTACCTTGATGTTGCAAATAAAGCGGTGGTTTAAAGTCGTCACATCTCTGGAAATATTGTAACACCCAATTAAACATTTCAGGATGTCCTCCATCAACACTGGTGGGTCTATGGAAATCTACTAGCTGACATCTGTATAAGAAAAATTTTATGTTATATAACTAACAGAATAGAAAAATATCATGGAACATACTTTATTTTTAAACTGGATAACAATGTTACGACTTCCGTAGCACCAATCCATTTCCTAGTGTTCATAAGTTTACCACCAAGCTGCTCAGCACCTTGAATATCAAAACCTTGAGCCCAAGCCCATTCTATCATTTTCTGGAGCCTAGATATGGAGGGCATAGAACTACGCAAAGGATTGTCAGTGGTACTTCCACTATCAAGGCCAGAACTCCAAGCTTTGTACACTAACTCATTGTATCCAGTATGCTGTAAAAGAGATGAAATCAACATTTGCATATTCCTATAACCACAGCCCCAGCCTTTATCTCCATAAGTAGAAGCATAATGATCCACTGTAGAACACATCCATGTATTTACTACATTACTGCATGTTTGACTAACAGCTCGTATCTTGGGAACCAGCCCTATAACAACATTGTTGTATGTATTATACGATATAAATGGTTTTTCAATATAAAGATAAAATCTTACCACGTGTACAAGAACTGCTATCATCGATACCGCTGCTTTCAGCAACTGTTAACCCTGTTTGTCTTTCATAAAAATCTGCTACCGTCATTTCGCCTGCAAGGACGGCACGTTGCATATTAGTTACACTTTGCTCTCTGAAATTACCCTGATTGTCCATTCCATATTGTGCTCGCAACATTTCAAATTCGCGTTGTTCACGTAATTTTCTAACTTCTTTCTCTCGCCTTTCCATATCTTTTGCCAACATTCTATCTGTTGAAAGATCTGGTGTTATGGGAGATGGAGTACTTTTTTTGTTAAAATGTTCTTCGATGTGTAACGTTAGGTCGTCATTATTTTTAAATGATGTACTGAGACAAACTGGGCAGGGAGGTGTATCATTACCAATAGTAGCTAGATCAGATTGCAATGCTGATCCATTTGCAGGGCTGATAAATATAATTTCGTTTATATTATTTTTTTATCATGGTTAAATTTTTTGAGATAATCTCTTATGTATTAATTGTAAAGATAAATTTACCTGAGTATATCTTTGTGTTCGATGTTAACATGTAATTCAAGATCAGAGGAATTAGGAAACGAAGTTACGCATAAAGGGCAGTTGAAGACTCCATCTTTAGTTGGAGGTGACGAAGGTGGAAAAGACGGAGAAGTGAGATCAAAATGTTGTCGATTGATATGTTCTTCTAGTCTTAATGGACTGTCTGAACTATACGGGCACATTGGACATTCCTGAACAGCTAATTTAGGAGAAGCATGCGAACGTAATTGAAGATTTAGGCCAGAGCGCAATGGAGATCCATGGCCTGCCGAACCTTCCAATACTGAAAAAATTATATTATAATTTCTAGAAGCTATTAGGCACTATATTATCATCACTTAAGTCTTACCGCTATTAGCATTGCTGTTGTCGTTGTTGTTATTGTTATTGTTTACATTGGGACTGGCAGCTGGTGCATCTAATTTACGGGTTTTAGAATTCTGTTGTTGTTGTAATTGTTGTTGTTGCATACGAGAACTGTGAGAAGCAGCCCAACCATTTTGAAGATACGGTGGCCTAAGAGACATAGACGGAGAAGGACCACGGCATTCGTCATGTCTATGATCCTCCATTGTAGAGTCATCATCGATAAAGGCCAGCATATCGTTTTCTGGAGTACTTTAATGATTAGAATAATCAATAATTGTCATAAATTACTTTTAAGCAAGTCAAGTATTTAATAATCATTTATAAAAGTTTAATGCAACTCATACCGTTTTCTTTTCTTTATTATATTATCCATTCCGTAACTTTTATACTGCTTTGTGAAATATGATAAAGAACACACAAACGTTCTCACATGATTTAACATATCGTGCCTAATAATACCGCCAATACTGACTTGTAATCGTTAAATTTTTCCATTGAACAGTTTTACAAATTTTAACAAAATACAAATAAATATTATGTCACCATAATTACTATTGACATTATGCTTATCATAAAGCATTCATAAAACTTTAATAAGTCGACAAATATTTCACCAAATTTCGTTCAAATATAATAAATCATTAGTAACGAATTTTTTTACTCAATTGAATTTATCGTGACGTGAGCGACACCTAGTATATTTTTGGAAAATTATTTCCCGCGCCTTAGATAAAATATAAGTACACACATTATATACAGAAGCGCGCGCGCGTATATAATATAAGCCTTAGGTTAACTTATTTAACACGAAAAGAAAACTAGAAACCATTAATATAGAGTGTTTAAACCACTTTAATTGAGCGTTTACCTTGGTGTTAAGTAATCCAAATGAGCGCTATTCACGTGAACTAGCATCTCCGCCGGTGAGATTTCGTCGAGATCGCAGAATGGGCAATTGGCAGCCCCTTGTAGATGATAAAGAACCATATGAGATCTCATTTCTTCGTCGTTGAGACCCTCCGATCCACAAATCTCGCACGTGTAATTCATCTCCGGTGGTTTGTTCGTAGCCATTTTTAACGTACACAGGAAACTTTACGACGTTCTGTTGAAACAAATAAAAAATAAAAAAAACAATCTCTTTGTCGATCTATTTCTTCGATTTTGATAAAAACATCAAAATCTCAGAACGTCAAATTCTTCAAGAAAGAAAGGGAAAGGAAGAAAGGTAATGATCGCGTGAATGTATACATACACGAGAGAGAAAGTTCTCACGAAGATGCCGCGGTGGTGTGATCGATAATGCAAGTGTTATTTCATTGCAAGTAAAAGCGTCAAGGACAACGTTGCATCTTTTTTTTAGAAGCATTTTCCGCGAGACCTCGCGCAGAATTTTTACACTAATACTGTGCTACATTAATTTTCCATATATTCTCTTAAAATATCGACGATGTATCTCGATGAGTTTGATGAGAAAGAAAGAGAGAGAGAGAGAGAGAGAGAGAGAGAGAGAGAGAGAGAGAGAGAGAGAGAGAGAGAGAGAGAGAGAAAGGAAGCGCGTAAACGCTTCGACAAAGCAAGAGATAATCTTTCCAATCGTTTCTCGGGAGAATCGATATTTTACTGAGGGTAGCGCGTCGATACAATATCGCCTCGATACGACGATGAATTCACGAGAGAAAATGATAATTCTTGTGTAGAAATAAAAAAAGAAGAAAAAAAAAGAAAAAGGGAGAGAGAGAGAGAGAGAGAGAGAAGCAAAAAATGACATAAAACTATTTGTCACGCGTTATTCCTAATTACTTACATCGGTCACAATCCGTGGGGACATATTAATTTAATTTAATATTAATTCGTTTAATTGAGTATGTAAGAGATAACTATCGGTTAACTGGATGCAACGGTGTTCTCGATCCGTATCGTTGTAAATAACGAAGGTATGCGTGCACATCATGTGCGCGCGTAGAGGCATACATGACACATAGATACATAGATACATACATGGATACATACATATGGCGTTCGTAATTTTTGAAAAAGGAAGACGTTGGCCGTTGTTTCATAGAGTAGACGAGAACGGATGAAGGCCAAGAAGGTCGATTTTACGAGAAATAGTTGTAAAGGTGACCCTCTCTATCTCTCTCTCTCCCTCTCTCTCTTTTTCTCTCTCTCACCTAGTCAATGATAACCTCGGCTCGGTTTATTATTCGGCTATATTCGGCTACTAGTAGTTGATCGATGCACTCAGGTTAGCCGAAAGGCACGAATCACGGAGGAGAACGGTCGTAATCCATGGCGACACGATGTCTATGATGATTGTTAAAACGACAATAATAGTAAGATGGAAGAGACTTTGTAAATCGAGTCACCGGCGTCGGTAGCCGCGTGAAATGCCACCGTTATCCCACTCACCCTTTATTCGTTTGCCCTCGAGAACGAGGTGAAGGAGGTGGTAGAGTTGAGGTTGGAGATAGTCGTAGTAGTGTGGTGGTGGTGGTGGTGGTGGTGGTGGAGGTGGTGGTGGTGGAGGTGGAGGAGGTGATGGTGGTGGTGGTAACGATAGTGGTGGTGGTTGTGTCGATGGTGGTGGAGGAGGAAGAAGAAACTAGGCCAGGCAGTGATTCGCGGTGGCAATGCTTCTTGCATATCGTGGTGTCGCCGGCTCGACTTGACCCATTTAGAAAGTGCTGCGCTTTTTTAACAACAACTAATAAAGAATAAAACGAGTACACTCGCGTGTTCTATTTCGACTCACTATCGTTCGTTATTATCGACGGTAATGTTTTTTCGCGCACATCGCAACATCGCCCGTTCATGCAGTTCGTGCAGTCGCGGATCGATGCGCTTCTCTCCCGACGACCACCCGTCCTCTCGTGCGTCTCCACTTCCTATTGTAATACCTTTTTTACGCGATCGCGCGCTCGAGAAAAACGAAGAGAGAGGGAGAGAGAGATAAGAGAGACAGAGAGATATAGAAAAGAGAGACAAAGAGGAAGATATATATTATATATATATATGTATATATATAAAGCAAATAAGAGAAACAGATTGAGAAAGAAGAGCGCCGCCCGTTTCCGTGACACTTCGCTCGAGACTGTCGATCGGATTGCCTACTACGAGGCGTCCCCTTCTGCGAGAACGACAAGGAAACGATGACGTCGAGCGACTTCAATGACGTTTTCCCTCGGAGACGCGCTCTTTTTTTCCATCTCTCTCTCTCTTTCTCTCTCTCTCTCTCTCTCTCTCTCTCTCTCTTTCTCTCACTACGAACAGCCATCCTTTATTCCTTCTCCCCCACGCCATCTATGCCACTCTCGTTAGTCACCCTCGAGTACCTTCCTGCTTCCTCTGTTTCTCTTTTCGTTACTGTCTTTCTCTCTTTCTCTTCCTCTTTTTCCTTCTTTCACTCCCTCTCTCTTTTTCTTCCTCTTTCTCCTTCTTTCACTCCCTCTCTCTTTCTCTGTTCATTTTCCGCCTGGCAGGGGGTATGTTCATTGGCGAAATGTACGCTGGGGGGCACTACGTGTCTCCTTTTTCCCCCCTATATATTCGTCTCTGATTGGATAACGACATAGCCGTGTTCTTTCTCTTATTACGAATTATTAACGAAAAGGACGAATAGCGAGTAAGCTTTTTATCTTTTGAATCTTTAATTGCGAGTTATATGTGAAAGACGACGTATTCAAAGGACAGAGTACATATAACGGACACAGTGAAACGCGTTTATTTACATCGTAACGTTCAATAAACTAACACTTGACACGATTTCCCTATTTATTTCATTAACGGTTCTTCAGATAGTAGTGGTCTTTTTGATATCTGACCTTTGTATTTAAGTAGATACATATGTATGTATGTTTATCGACGATCGGTATACAGCTCTCTTAATTTCACACGTTCGTTTCGCGAGCGAGTTTTCCATAATGATAAGTCGGCGCGAGGTAGGAACGCGCGCCATGCATTATCCAAATTGCAGTAGACAGCGTGAGTTGCATTCGACGACATCTTTTATGAGATTCTGCATACGTCGAAGTACTATACACCTTTCCAGGAACATAAAACACAATAAGAAAGAGATAGAGATAGATAGATAGATAGATAGATAGAGAGAGAGAGAGAGAGGGGGGGGGGGAGGAAAAAAATAGACATTGTGAATGTAGATAAGACGTGTCCTGACGTTCGTAGGTGGGAGTTCTTCGAACGTGCGACAAATTCTCTTAAGAAACTCTTTTTCTCACGGTTTCTTATTTGCCAAAGAACAGAAACAAATGCGTATTCCTCCTCCTTTCTCTCTTCTCGCTTTCTTCTTTCTCTTCCCTTTCGTCGGTCGCGACTCATTGACATGCAGCCGACGATTGGCAGAGGATACGACGCGGTTCACAGAACTATTTTTTCCTTTTACTTCGTTAGTTCGTCCACCATCTCTCTCGCTCTCCTTTCGACGTTCGACGAGGGTGCATCCAAGGAGATACCTCGGAACGGGTATCGTACGCATGGAAAACAAATTGCGGATGAGCTCGCGCGACGGGTGGCAATGGGAATCCGTATTTTTTTCTTTTTCGGCCCCTCTCTTTCTTTCTTTTTTTTTCCATTCTATCATTTTTATCTTTACGAGGAATCCGGTTACACGGTCTATACATCGTAATGGATGAGATTGAGAGAGGTCCAAGTAGTCTCTCATTAATGCTTCATTAATGGACTGATCAAGTCCGGCAATTGGTCAAGTTGCGAGTACGAATGAACGATTTTCCTCCCACTACTATAATATAAACGCTTGTCAGTATTTCCGGTTGAGAAGACGTTTATCTTGATGAATGAGTAGATAAGACTCGATAAAGATGTATGCGCGTGTGTGCGTGTAGTGTATAAGAGATGTGTGTGTGTGTGTGTGTGTGTGTTTTTGTGTCTAGAGATGTTTTTACTTTTCTTTTCAACAAAGAGAATACATATTACCTACGAACCTATATCAAAATAAGAAGCCTGAACTCTTTCAAGAATTTATGTAGGTCAACATCTTACACACTGCGTGTGTGTGTGTAAGAAAATCATGCGTCACAATAGATACATATAAAGTTGTTATAAACGCTTATCGTGGTCAAACTCTACGTTCAAGCCTTTCGTTTACTTGTGTATAGTCTAAAGTACAATGTATTAGTGAAAATGTTTGCATTGAGAGTAGGTATTTTTCAAAACATTATATAGATAAATTAATCTACTAATTTATATAGGTCAATAATTTTCAAATATACTATACGTTTAAACGATTTGTTATACATATATATTTTCTTTTTATTTTTCAAGTGTTTGATATCGTGAATGCTGGCAATAATTATGCAAATTAGCATTGAGAAAGAGTAATATAGAATGCTATGCTGATAAAATTATATGTAATTAATTCAGAACTATTTCGGATTCTATATTATTTCGTATATTGATAATGTATGTTGAAAAAATTAAGTGTTCATTTTCCAAAATTGTTTATTTCTAATATATTATATAAATGTTAGTTTATAAGATTGTTAAGATTCTTATGCTTTAATTTTTGTACTTTTAAGAGTTTCAATTATAAAGTGGATTTATTAAATATGACTAATTTAAGAAAAAAATGACAGATTAGTCGATTATCTGCTTCTTAGAAATTAAGGTCGTTTAAAATGCTTGAATATATTTTTCCAATAATCTATTCCTGATTTAACCTTTAAGTATCTGAATTTTGATTTATGAGTAATGCGATGTAGTAAAATTAGTTGGTAATATATTAGTTGTAATAAATTTGACATTACAATACATTATATACTAAACGTAAATTTGTATTATACACGCCGAGGATGATTATTTAATAATCAATTATTGAGATAATTTTGTTGTGAGATATTTCATAAAGAATATTCGTATTTTCTTTTTTGTTTTTACGGATATGTTGTGATAGATGCATCCTCCATCGACTTTGACCGTGTCGAAGGAAGGTTCATTAAACGCGACTAATTAGTATGTTATCTTAGTTTGTAGATCTCTATATGTAGCAACTTCTGCGTGGTGAGATCAGTATTACTTGTGATCTATCTAAATCTAAATCATGTAACGTAAGTACTATCTAACTAATTAGCTATATACTTCAGTATGTTTCTAATACGTTTTCTTTTTTTTCTTCTAATTATACCTAATTATTATTAAAGTTAAATTACAAATTGCCCATCGTGCTCAAACAGATAGATAAAATAGATAACATTACAAAATAATTACTTAGATATTAAACGCACCGAGGATCTTACAATAAAAATTTGAACTTTTCCTTCCCGAAATTTGTCCTTATGTTACTTTTGCTAATAACAATTTTAACGTTATTTAATATTTAAGGATTACTTGTGACCGAGTGGAAAAATCTATGCCTACAAAAATATCTCGTTTTAGTTTTGTTTTTGTACGTAATCAAACCATAACGTCATTTATGTTTCGTTTTGTAAATTACCTCGTTAGATATATCATCTTATGGAAATAATGATCTTTATGGGTGATCACACTTTGACGCTAGATATTAAAAACCGGTAGGAGAAGTATGAAAAGTACCGATCAACGGCGACAACGACGACGATGATGACGATGACGACGACGAAGAGAGAACTGGTTTAACATTAAAATGTTTCTTAAGTTTGATGTGCTCTTTTTTATACGCAATATTTTACAGATAATATATTTTAATACATTTTATACATAATTTAATACATAATACGTTACTCGAATTTATTCGATTTTCCGAATGATAAAAAGAAAAAAAAAGACGTGGAAAGTTAAGGAAACAAGAAAATACTAAATATAACGAAAAAGAAAGCAAAAAGAAAAAAAAAGATCGCTACATCGATGATCTTTTTGTTTAGATTTATTCTTACGTCGTTATTGTTTGTTAATGACCCATAGGAGCTGGTATACAGGTGATATCAGATGTCGCCGGATAAGGAGACGGTGCCAAGCTCACTCTCTGCTGATCGAGAGAAGGGCTTGAATATTTATGCGTGCTCGTATCATTAACATAGCGGACGTGTCGACGGTATTCGAGGCAAGAAGCCGATCGTGGTGCATTGATTCCTTGTGTTCACGAGATAGTTTTACGTTAAGTGACTCTCTCGTGTTCTCCTCTTGTGGGAACATAGATAGAGTCGTTGATAGCCGTTCTTGTTAATGATATTTGTTTTCAGATATGAAGAGGTAGAGCCAAGCGATTAATCTTTTTTACATTATGCAAACACATAAATCACGAAAACACATAAAACAACTTTTGTAAACGTATAAATTTTACAAGCTCGATGCCAAAAGGTCGTCATATTTTATTTATTTTATTTTATTTTATTTTATTTTATCTTTTATTATTATTATTATTATTATTATTATTTTTACTTGTAAAACTCGATACACAAAAGGAGGAAGTAATTTACATATCGAAACTCTGTTAACCTCGTCTTGTCGTGCAAGTTAAGAAGGTATCTCTGAAACTTATCCGTCGATATTATTATTCTCGGAGATCGCGTAGGTGGTCAAAGGATAATAAGAATGTTACGCTGAACGATAGGGTACGATGTGCGTTTAGCAACAACCGTGGTAAATGGATCTTTGCGCCACGAGATACGTTTCTCAAGAAATATATTCGTCGATTATATGTACATATTTACCAACATAGATGTATGCGCTTGAGATTTTTTATTATTAGTAACATAGAATGATCGTTGACTATGGTAAAGCAGTAACGATATTGTCTCTGTCGAAAGAAATGCAAAAAAGAGAAAGATAAAGAAAAAGAGAAAAAGAGAGAGAGAGAGAGAGAGAGAGAGAGAGAGAGAGAGAGAGAGTAATGAAAGAGAAAATCGAAGGACCGGTTGTCCGTCGATACAGCCCACGTGCAGATTGAGGGCGATTTATAGAAGGAATAAATTAATAAATTATGAACGCTCGAAGAATCGATCAATCGATGGGCCTATCGATCGTTGTTCTAAGATTTCCTGTCGTTAGATCAATTCGAATGACTCGACTTAAACTAAGGAGCACACTCCTTTTACGATGATGAATAATTTCGTGTCTTTCGCGTGTTGTTTTGTATCTAATCGTTATCAACGGAAATACGGTCACGAACTATGATTTTTCTTTTATATCTTTACCATATTCTTTTCGTTTTGTCAGGAATGTGTCGTAGGTTCAAGTAATCGGAAAAGAACTGGAGCGAGAAACGCAGGATTTACGAAGTTACACCGTGATCTTCGTTTTGAAGAGTTAAGACGTTGCAGGCTATTTTAAAAGATTGGAAAACTTCGAAATTGTTTTTACATTGTCCCTACAGTCTTCAAAAGCTCGTTGGAAGTTTTATCGAACTATTTATCATCGAACACTTTTCCGATCGAGTCAACACCGAGTCAAAAATAAGAAAATAAGGAGATACGAAGGTAAAGTCGAAGTTTCGAAGTTTAACTGAGTTGAAACAAAGCCTTGAATATTTTATCGGTATCGTTTATATCTATGGACTTTCTATGATTTGATACAACAGGCAAAAAAAGATCAATTAATCAAGTCAATCTATTAATTTAGTTTATAAATATATGTATAATACAGATAGAATACATCTAACAGATCGAAGAAAATCGTTTCAAATAAATTAAAAACAACAAAAAAAAAGATATGCTACTGTTTTTAGATAGGTATAACAACAATTCAATGTGATCAATTGAAGTGATCGATCGAAGAGAACGATACTTTTTTCTTCGTTTTACGAGTATGAAATTTAAAGCAACGAATAGAACATAAGAGACGTAACTATAAATAAGAGAGAGAGAGAGAGAGAGAGAGAGAGAGAGAGAGAGATCGATATAATAAATAATATAAAATAAGAGAAACCGAATGTTACGGAGACATTAGGAAAATGGAGGAGTGGGAAAAGTAAGGGTCGACTATCGTGTGGGTATATCGAAAGACGTCACACAATAGCGATTGCACTGCGTGACATCGTGCCACGCGCTCGTCTTCTCCCTCTCCACCTACGCACGGCTTCTTTCCCTTGTGTTAGTAGTCGTGGTCTCTTCGGTCCGTTCGGTAAAAAGCTTGTGCTCCTCTCTTGTGGACTCAAGTGGCAGGAAAAGCTCAGTCGCTCGCGGGCCGCGCTCGAGTGCAGTTCGAGATCGATTTAACGCGAGCCTCTCTTTTCTCCTTTTTTTCTTTCTTTCTATCTATCTATCTATCTATCTATCTATCTTTCTTTCTCTGTCTCTTCTATTCCCTATCTCTGTCTGTTCGTCCGTCCATTTACCTGTCCGTCTGTCTATCTGTCTTTCACTCAGTCTCTCTCTCTCTCTCTCTCTCTCTCTCTCTCTCTCTTCTCTCTCCCTCTCTTTCGTTCATACCGCCTTAACATGTGAAAGTTTTCATTTCGATCCTTCTCTTTTCTTCTCTCCTTACTTTTTTTTTATTTTTTTTTTTTTATTTTACCCTCATAATCTCTTATTTATTCTCTCTTCTTTCGTCACCCCATCCCCTCTCCCCTCTTCCCTCTCCCCTCTCCCCACCGTTATATTCTTCCACTTCTCGATCGCACGGTTTACGCGCACGCTCGCATTTAAGCGAAATGAGGTGAAGAGAAGAGAAAGAAAAGGTGGATTAGGAGCACAAAATAATTTCCTCTTGTCGGTATTCAACGATGCTCGCAATAAAAGCGCTTATGGTCGTTCTCCCTGTCATCGTCGTTGCCAATCCCCTCTTCGATGGTGCCCAAGGTAATTTTCATCCTTCTTTTTTTTTGCTTTTCATTTTCTTTTTCCTTTTGTTGTTTTTCTTTTCCTTTTGCTGAGGAAGATATTAAAATTAATCGAAAATCGATACGTTACTGTATTATTTAACTCCTCGTGCCGAGAGATTTCTCGTTACGAATTCACGTTATCGAATTTAATAAACGAAGATGGATATAGGAAAGACTTAATTATTTTTTTTCAACGAAATGATGAAAAGAAAGAGAGAGAGGGAGAGGCAGAGAGAGAGAGAGAGAGAGAGAGAGAGAGGGAGAGGCAGAGAGAGAGAGAGAGAGAGAGAGAGAGAGAGAGAGAGAGAGATTGAAAGCGATAAGATTATTTTGAAAAATTTCGAAGGTTTATCAACCCCGAAGAAGTTTAATGATAATGTAGAAATACGAGTTCTTTGCGACAGATTCACTGAACTCATCTTTCTCCTTCCTTTCCTTCGTCATCGCGACAAGAAGATATCAACTACGACTTCCCGCCACATGTGTCTCCTCTCGCGTTCTCTCTTTCATTCTTCTTTCATATCACACGCCGTCGTTCTTTCTCACGCATTCAAACCCGACGAAGATTTTCATAGGGATTATAATGTCCTCTAGTTTCTCGCACGATATTTTCAAATTTCAAAGGGACGTATCGCTTTCTCAACTTATTGTTAGTTTCCACTTGTTAGATACCTTCATATTTCCACGTAATATTGATTTTAAACTATTCTAAAGATAATTATTTAATTTATTTCTTAATTTTTGTACAATTTTCAAATTCAAAATTTTTTCCTTGTACTTTCCTTTATATTAATCTTACGTATCTTCTTTCATTTTGAGAATTAATGAGAAAACAATGAGATCCCTCTCTCTCTCTCTCTCTCTCTCTCTCTGTTCTTCTCTTTCCCTTTTTTTCTTTTTTTTTGTTTAGTCCTCTCCTTTAAATCTTTCCTGAAATTTACATGGTGCACGTGCGTGTGAACGAGGTGTCGCTAACGGTCCTTCGCCTCTGCCTTTACTCGGACTATAAGGTTCGTTCGCGGACAGTCGTGCAACAAGAGGAAAGAGAAATATAAGCAGAACCATTGGCAGCCGCATATATTCTCGTATAAGTATAACCGCACGCGAGAAAGAGTTTCTCTTTCTCTCTTTCTCTTTCCTTCTTCCTTTCTTTCTTTCTTTCTTTCTTTCTTTCGAAGAAGAAGAAGAAGGATGAGGAGGAGGAGGAGGAGGAAAAGAAGAAGAGGAGGAGGAGGAAGGTGATAACGCGTCACGTTTCTCTCACACGCACTCTTCCTTTAGCAATTCCTTTCTCTCTCTCTTTCTTTCTATCTGTTTCTTTCTCTCTCTGTCTCTCTCTCTCTCTCTCTCTCTCTCTCTCTCTCTCTCTCTCTTCCTCCCCTCTTAGAACTCTTCTTTTTATTGATTACAAATATTTCTGTTCCCAGAACGATAAAAGCGAAAACTTACGGTTATTCCGTTGCATCTCAAAAAGAATGCGTCTCGCTCGTTTGAACTAATTTATTTTTTTTCTTTTTTTCTTTTTATTCCAAAGATACGAACGCCTATTAAGAATTATTTTCCTATCCTTCCTTCGTTTCTGGAGACAATATAACTCTTGTTTCGTCTATCGGTCTTTCGTCGAATAATTAATCTTATTGATTTCGTGAAATAATTATGGAAATACTTTACTGTCTTACTCTTATCGCAGTATTATCCTATCTTATGTATACCGTGTATTTTCTTTTCGTCTATTACCTAGTATTTTTATATATTACACACACACACATTTATATAATTTATTATGCATAATAACTCAAGAGTAAAAGCTTATAAGTAAGTAGAAAGTAGGTTCATTTTAGTGATTTTATTAAACATATATGCGTTTTCAAAAATTCTTATACCTTATAAGTATATATAAATATACACTCACGCATACGTACAAACACACAAATGTATAATATATATATATATATATATATATATATATATATATATATATATATATACAAACTGTGTATTTATGTATATACATATTCGTTTAATACGTGCTTACTTTCGTTACATTCCTTACGTTTAAAGAATCAACTTCGAACTAACCTACCCCGAAGATTAAAAACCGTTAATCTTCTCACATTGAAGAAAGAATACATAAAAGTCGATGCGACGAAGATAAACCATCGATTCATAAATTTTCGAGGAAGTTACTACACTGGACATTTTACAAAGCTGACACTTTAATCGTTATTTTATCTTCAATGTTTGAGGGAAAAGAGCGCGTAATCGCGCAACCAGCGGAGGAGTAATCATAGGTTGTCAGGCGTTACTTGAACAGGAACGATCATAGTGATTTTCACGCTTCGTTATCGTGATACTTGAAAGTGGTCTTGTGTTTAATTGGTCTTTCGATCGATATGTTTAATGTTTAAAAAAGAAAAAAAAAACTAAAAAAGAAGAAAGAAGTAAAAAAAGGAGACCCCAAAAAAACGGCACGTTACCCATATTTTTAACCGACTAACTTGTGAAAATAACGTTCGTTCTTTGCTTTTACTTGCTAATCTGGAACAACGTTATCGGTTTTGTGATATTTCTACATGAAATTAGAGCAAGTTGTGTAATAATGAATAACGAGTAGCGTTTTGGAATCACGGATGTAGATCGACACACTCTAATTATTCTCGATATATCGACGATGATTCGTGAAACTGCTTGAACGTTCTTTCATAGCGCTTCGTTTATTCTACTATCGATTAATTAGTTCGATATTATATAGTTACACTGTGTACATATATGTATTTCTTAAAGTGGACGTAGAAATCTTTTTTCCGATTCGTTTAAAGTCGACGATTGGTAATGAGATCATGTTAGCGAGGATGGAAAGTGTGATCTGCCGATGAAAACTAACGTTGTATGTATGTATCTAAATACGATATGTATATTAAATGACCGTGAAAGTGCTTTTAATCGTAAGGTCGCGTGCTCATGAGAGAGAATGATTTTATGGTTCGTTTCTTATTAATCTGTTTTTTTATTCGTTTTTTGTTTCCTTTATTTTCCTAATTCTTTTTCATTTTTTCTCCTTTTTATCTTTTCTTTTGCCGAGTATCATTGTACATAAATTTCTGAAATAATCGTTGATCGCAAAGACGACGATTACTCGATTATTAAATAAACTTCCCCAGCTTATCAAATTCCGAACTGTCTCAATAGTCACGTGTTATTTGACAGATGAGAAAATTAGAAAATTCAATGGATGATTTCGTTCATGTCGAAACGAGAAATCGTTTTGTTTTGTTTTATTTTGATAAGATATTTATGATCGTTGCTGTCGATGTGTCATGTAGAATGAAATCCAAAAAAAAAAAAAAATTAGAAAAGGATAAAGTAAAAGAAAATTTTGGTTCGAGTATCAGCACGACGTTGTCACTCGTGCAAAGTCCGAGTGAGAATCATAATTAGAAAGATACTTTGAACTACACGAAGGGTTTACGAGGATGCAACGAAAGCAGTCCCGGAGGTGCGATTCCGATGGACCGGTTGTCCCGTGCCTTCTGCGTGAAACAAGAACTGAAAAAAGCGCGAAAAGTCCTTCAGAAAAAAAAGAAAAAAGAAGAAATAAAAAGAAAAAAAAAGTAGGAAGAGAAGCAGGAGTAGTTTAAAGAAAAGAACAACTGCCAATCGAAAGAAACCAAGTCTCCGAGTGCATATACATATGTACGTACGAATGTGTGCATGTATGTACGTACGCATGCATGCATTTATGTGCTTTTGATATGTACATTGAAACGAAGACAGAGAGAAAGATAAAGAGAAAGTAAAAGAGAAAGAGAGAGAGAGAGAGAGAAAGACATGAAAACCCGTGACAGCTCGAGTCAGATAAAAACATGTTGGTAGATTCACTCTTTTTCTCTCGTTCTCATCTTCTCGCCTCTCTACTCTTCCTACCATAAAATCTACCAGCAATTCTGTAGGAGTAACACTCGTTCTCAAGCTTGATGACTGTATTAATTATACATAATATAGTCGCGACCACCCGTTATTCTTCGTCATTTGACGAGTATCTTCTCTTCGTATTGCAGTCACTGCATAATTAAATACTACCCGTCTTATTTTTTTTCGGTCTGTCGAGTTGGAAATACGGAGGGCAGACATTTATGATCTTCCTCTTGTCCTGTCCGAGTCACGAAATGTAACTGCGTAATCGAATATCAGGTCGATATTATCGTGTATAATACGAGTGGGTTGACGAAATTTGATCGACCATGTAAGTATATATATACACATACATATATACACATATATATTCTTTTTTCGTTTATTTATTTTCTTTTTTTTTCTAAACGTACGTAAATAAGAAGTACGTTCAATTTTTTTATGGCCCAACAATCAACAAAGGGAATAAACATCGGGATGTTACGAAATTGCCTACTCGTACGAATTTCCTTATATAAATTACGTTTGGTACGAGACACTGGTTATCTCATGGCGTGGGAGAATCGCATGGGTTTTACGATTTGGATGACGTCGACATTACCGTGCACATCTCTCGACGGCGTAAGCGGAAAGATAGCGTTGCAAAACTAACATCTGCGTATACGTTTATATCCCATGTTAACTTAGTACTTAATTGTATATATATATTGAATATAATATATTTATATATATTAATAATATATATATATATATTATATTATATATCTATACATTACATATAGTCTTACGTAAGTACGTAAGTGCGTACGAAAAATAAACAAATCTCAACTCGGTATGTGTATTTTTTTCACTTTCTCTCTCTCTCTCTCTCTCTCTCTCTTTCTCTCTCTCTCTCTCTCTCTCTCTCTCTCTCTCTCTCTCTCTCTATTTTTTTTTATTAAAGCTGTCAAAGGTTAAAGCTATGACAAAAGATTGTTAATAAAAACATTGCCGTCCTCGTTTGTCGCATGAAACTTCTATGGCACGTTTCAAAGCGACGGTAAGACTTTCACGATAGACGAGGGACGCTAATGGCATTTTAAAATTGTCGTCTCCGCTTTCGTTCGTGGAATCTCGAACGAGAGAAATAGCGTGTCAATCAATTACCTTACAAAGTTCTTTCAATTGGCGGTCATCTCTTTTTTCTCTTCTTCTTTTTCTTCTTCTTCTTATTATTGTTTATTTATTTATTAATTCTTTTGATTCTACGCCATTCTTTCAAACGTTGAAATTGTCATTTTCGTTGGACGTTATAATTTCTAATAAAAAATAAAAACAAAAAAATCGATCGAGTACCGTTGCAAGTGTACGACAGAGTTATGCCGTACGGCGATGAAATTAAGGAGTCCTCACAGTAGTTTAAATCGAGGGGGCAAAAGGCCGGATGGCCGCGAACGACGTCGGCTATTTTTGTGTCGTCCGCAAACGGAGCCACGAAACGTCGCGTTTAGCATAGCCCACTCTTCGCTAACGAAGAATTTCACGATGCGCGACGCTCCGTCGAGACTTAGTTCATAATGGATGGTCCGGATCAAATGGGTTTAAATCAAAATGATTTATTTATATCGTAATAATAGCTACCCTTGTTATTTTCTTCATTTTTTAAATCGATGAATTTTTACATACACAGACACAAACACGCGAGCATGCGCGATTACACTATTCATGTCATTTAAATTATTAATTATTATTTGATTTTTTGAATCAAGTGATATTTAACGGCAATATGTTTTCGATAAATATTAATCGAAGAAAAAAGAAATCGATTTTCGTTATGTCCTCGTTTATGTAAATATATCCAAGAACGTTATTGTCGCATATCGTATGCAAAATAGAGCAGTAATAAGAAAGGCAAATAAGTTTATATTTGTAAAACTGGTTCTTGAGAGAAAAAGAGAGAGAGAGACAAAGAGAGAGAGGGAGAGAGAGAGAGAGATAGAGAGAGACAGTGAGAGAGAGGGAGAGAGAGAGAGAGAGAGAGAGAGAGAGAGAAAAACGAAAAGAGAGCAATATTTATCGTCGAGCAAACGAAACGAAAGCGTCAAACGTGTGTCGTCCGAAGCTAAAAAGCTGCCTCTTCTACTCCTTCTTCTTCGAATGAAGATGGCCGACTCTTCTCTCATAATTTGCGTCTAATTGGTATCTATTGGCTCAATTGCAACACGTCGTGGGTATTGTTTGCTACGCCCGTCGTGAACGCGTGCATCACTTATAATGCTTATACATGCACATGCACACACACACAAACACACACACACACACACACGTATACTTATATACATACATATTACATGTATATATAGATATATACTATGGGCTTCACTCTCCCTCGTTTGCCTTTAAGAAATAAATTTTTTTTCTCTCTAAACTCTCACTATGCCTACCCGCATCATATCCGTCGGCGCTCTCTAAACTTCTTCAATATCGTTCTTGATCGATCGATAGGACGAGTAGATGGAAAGTGACGTTATGTAATGCCATCGGTATTATACGATCTAACGGTATTATGTTGTTTTTTTCTATTTTCTTTCTTTTCTTCTTTCTTCTTTTTTGGCACTTGTCATTACGAACGTGGATAAACGATTGTGCAATTACGATATATTCATCTTAATTGATTTCGTACTAGCATAATCATTTTTTTTTTATCCTACGAGTCAACATACCGTGGGAATAATTTTCTAAGGGAGAGAAAGAAAGAAAGTGAGTGAAAGGATCGAAGATGTAAGAAAGGAATGAAGAAAGAAAAAAAAAGAAAGAAAGTAGAAGTAAGAACGAGAAAAAAAGAGAACAAAAATCGATAGAAAACGATACGATCGACAGGGAGACGAAGAACGTGGCTTCGAATTTTCAAAGGGATCGGACAATTTCGTCATAAGAAGCTCCCGTTCACGACGATTGACGTGCATAAAGCGGCCGACGTACTCTCGAGGCGGGTCGTGTCACAGAGTTTCGAATTCGAGTCTTCGATCGCTACCACGTGAGAAACGGCTCCCCTTGGTTATTAAATAATGTAAGATTCAGAAGAAAAGTATACTGGTTGGTAGGAGGAGAGGGTGAGAAAAATCGATTTTTGTCTCATCGTCTGACTCAAATGACATTATATATGATATGTATACATATGTAACATGTAACTTCAAATATGTGTGTGTGTGTGTGTGTGTAATTATACGTATGTAATATGTATATAACAATTTTAATAATAAATGATTTGGAAATTAATAATGATAAAAGAAAAAACTCGTGAATAAAGTTATTTTAAAGACATAATCGAAATCATGAGGGTAAAAGGTAGGAGAAAACTTTCTAAATATTTCTCGAATTCTCCTATGTCTTTATTTTTCTATTTTTAATGAAAGTGACGTATTTTGTGAGGCCTGATCCTTTTGACATTCGGAACGTTCCTTCCCTTCTTGTCTATCACGGTCAACGATGGCTTCTTCTGTCTCTCTCTCTCTCTCTTTCTTTTTTTTCCTTTTTTCCCTCTTATTCTGACATAACGCAGGACACGCGTCTGCTTCGTGTCAGAGGGAAAATAGGAAAAAGGATCCTTATTGCGGCGACGCCTTCGACGAGTGGACTTTTTACCTTCCATGTGTCCTCTCTTTGAGAATTCTCTATTGACGGAGAGAGAAATATTGAAGGAAAGGAAAGGTCTGATTGCATCTTATTCTTTTTCTTTCTTTCTTTTTTTTTTCTTTTTTTTTTTCTTTTACAGAGATGTCCTGCTGTTCGTTGGCTGCCGGATCCTGTCGAAGCGTTTGCTCGAAGGTATGTTTGCACATATATGCATGTGACAGATATTAAAAAGAGACAACTGCAAGAAGTAAAATAAATTGGCAAACCAATTAAATTCGTAATCGAGAAGAAATTATATTAATGTATTCGTAAACAATACAGATTATCAAAATAAAAGATTTTCAACTATTTAACAATTAAGAATTTCAATAACAGATTCTGGTGAAGTGGATGTAAATAAAGAAAGGAGGAAAAAATAGAAACGACAAGAACTAGCAATTGAAATTTGAGTCCTCGTTCGTACGGTAAAATGTGGTAGTAGTGGTAGCAGCAGCTAGCGATCGGTAAGATAGGAAATTATGCGGTTGGTTGGCCGAGGGACCGACGATCTGCCTACGATCTATTAATTATGCTAGAACTTTCGTGGGAATTTGAAGAAAGAAGAAAATACGAAAAAAGGAAAAAAGAAACAACGAAAAAAGAAGAATATATTCTTGAGGAAATGATCGTTCACGTCAGCGTGATTGCGAAAGAGTATTGGTAACTCTCTTGTGACGAGGACGATAAAAAGACATGATATAAGCTGAGTTCGCGGATATATTAGGATACTGTGAATAAAATTTACGGGGGAGGTGAAAGGAGAAGTAAGTAGAAAGAAGTAGAGGAAGCCTCTTTCGAGAGGAGATATCCTCGAACGAACGACGTGGGGTGCACGCGATGCTGCTGAGGCTTTTTTAAAGGTGGCTGCTGCGTTCCTTCTCTCGAAGATAATATCGGAGACATTGGGTGCCCGCTGAGAGATTTACGTGGTGCCTTCCTTCTGGGCTCCCCGTAGACTCATTCATACGCAAATATTATGAATTGACAAGACGAACTTGGATAACGGATGTGTTATCAACGATATATTTTACACAAGCTTTTATCATTATTCGTCTTTTCTCACGATTTTTCTTTTATTTTTTTATTTTTTATGATAGATATTTGACGATAATTTATAGACTATTTTATATTTGCATTATATATCTTATATCTAGTATAGAAAGTACTCTGTCTGCAATTATTGTTTTTAAGGTTTAACCCTTACCATATATTTTATCATCATATTCTCTAATATCGTTTCTTTCTAATATCTTTCGATTATCTTCATCTCGAAGATATCATTACGATGTTCGTTCAATTCACTTTTACGGTAATGTTTGGTATTAAAGAAAAAATTATAGGACTAAGAGTAAGTCATGTTGCGTTCGTTACTTATTGTATATTAAAACTAGGGTTCCGTGTTTGAAACGTGAGTCATGACAAAGATAGCTGAAGAACAACGCAAGGAGAGAGACTTTTGGAATAGGACGTCTTCGGATCGGTTTACTTATGCACATCTCTTTCGCTTATCTGAAAACGAGAAAACCGGAAATCATGACGGAAGCTCGAATTACTCGACACGTTTGAGAAAGAGAGACAAAGAGAGAGAGAGAGAGAGAGAGAGAGAGAGAGAGAGAGAGACGAGGGTCGAAATTTCTTCCCTTGTCTTACCACACGCAAGATACTTGAAAGTTTTTTAGCGCTACGCAATGGGGCGAGACGTTGTGGTTGTATTTTCTTTATTTTCTTGTCTGGAACAATATTTTCGTTCCCTGTGCTACGTTGTAAAACTGGTCGTTAAATTTTACGCGTTTGAACTGTCTGAAAGCACATTTAAACATACATCTACCAACACGTGTATATATATATATATATATATATACATGATGTGTGTGTGTGTGTAATATAGAAAGAATTATTCGCAAGTAAATCATATAGAGTAAAAGTATTCTTTTCCGAGTTTTACAGAGATATATGAGTTTATAAATAAATACTGTTCTGAATATTAAAATTTATTTTATGTAAGTGATTAATGTTTTTGTATTTCTATTATAGATTATTTTTAACTTTTAAAGTAACGCATACTCGGCAAGTGTAGCGTGAAAAATTCGCGAATGAAAAAGACGCTCGTTGCAAAATGGCGGCGCGGTCCATCTTTACATTCCTCCCAGAATATACCGGGACATAAATACGTATCTACATCGCCTTTGCGGTTCTTCGTCCTTAAGTTTCAAGATTATAGCAAGAGATAGAATAAGAAGACGTTAGGAAGACGTCAAACGTTTTTTTTTCACATTTACGTTATACGATCAATTTTTAATTTAAAGATAAAAAATGAACAAAAATCCATTTGCTTTCTGCGATAAAAAAAAAAAACGATAAAAATTGTATTATATAAAAACATGATCGTCGCGTACATCGTAAAGTTACACTTGCTACAACCTCTGACCTGTCTAACTCAACGAGTCTCGGGACCCACCACGCGTTGATGGATGGTCGTAACTTGCATGCGTGATGAAAATACAAACTGACCCGTATGTCCTCGCGTAGGACACCGATTGAATCAGGAATGAGTGTCAAACGGGCGAACGGTCGATATCCACCAGGTCTATTGGCATTCAGTGTCGACTAACAGGAAATTGTGGTGAGCGCAGAACGTTTACGTCCTTGATTCTTAATGCCACCTAATGTGCTACTCTGCATTTTGAAATTTTGAAAAATTCCAGCGGATATGCTGCTCGTAAAAAATGCAAAATTAACTGCACAACTATCGATATATAAAAACAAGTTTTCGTTGTGACATAGAATACACATTTATTAAATTCGATCTACGTTTGATCTCACGAATTATTTCCTTTCAGAATAGATTTTATATATTTACAGATCTCGCTTGTAACATTAGGAGCAGAAGCTGAAGCAAGAGATAATGCAACTCTACGTCTTTTGAAATTTTGTTCCATTGAGTTGGTAAGGAAATTTTTATTTTCTATTGTAATAAATCATATTAGAATAGAATACACACAAATTTCACTTTTAATCGAATAATTTTAGACGGACTTTTGGTCCTGCGTTAACTCCACTCTGAAGGGTAAGTATCGCAATAAATTTGATTATCGAGTTTCGAAACTAATTGATAATTGAATTGGTACGTATTGATTAATTGAAATTCATAGAGGCAAAGAAAAATGAAAATTGGTCAGGTAGAAGATGTTGTCATTTGGCGCAAAATCCAATTTGTCAGTCGACTTGTGCCTTATCAGGATCCAGAAGCAATTTAAATGAATCATGCAGACCTAGCGACGAACCGGAACTTTTTTCTTGCTTGGAAAGACGCGAAGAAGCAGAGCGTTGTTGTAGTACCGTTTCCAATGACACGTGCAGATCGGTTTGCAAGGATTTATTTCATAGACCTGGAAAACAATCGAGTTTGAAATTGTATAGTAGCAAGGGTTGTTTTCATCAAATACCGAAGTGTCTTAAAACCGTAGCCGAGGTGAGGCACGTCGACGATCCGAAACAATGTAAGTTAAATTCTTACATGCATACACACATACATACGTTCAAAAGACCTATGATATCTATTTAATTCTGTTATTTTGTGGAAAAATTAACATTCAATTATAAAACATGAATTTTGCTTTGGCCCTTTTCTTTCTTTCTTTTTCTACCACGTAGATTTGCATTGTTGCGACGAAGCGACGAACGCGGCTTGTTCAGAAACATGTCGAAAAATTCTACACACAGCAACGACCGATCAGGAAATTTTGGACGCTCTTGCAGAAAAATGCAGCCCCATATTGCCACATTCGCCGTTATGGAGTTGCGTATTGAAGTCGACTCCAACTAAACCTATACGTTTACCATTGGACACCGGTAAACTCTCTTGTTGCTCCAGAGCAAATAGACAACGTTGTCAGAATCTTTGTTGGAGAGCATTTCAAGCAGATTGGGAGACAGCTTGGACTCAACTCGACACGGAATGTCTTTCTTCAAATTTAGAGAGCGAACTGCGAAGATGTCTCGACGAAGCTGATAATTCTTGTGAAATGGGTTGCTCTGGTCTTTCTTATTGTGCACGATTTAACGACAGACCGACCACTCTGTTCAGGTAGCGTATCATATAATTTAACTTAGTACACGAAGCTGGCTTTATTTACATACTTCAAACGATACCTGTTCTCTTAACAGGACGTGTACAGCGGCAGCCGACGATGTTGCCAAGTGGGAGGCAGATCATTGGTCTCGCGGTGGTGTCATTCGAGGACTTGGTGTTACTGTCCGAGTAGCATCGTCCTGTCCACCAGAAACTTTACGCGCGGCAGCCTGTTTTTTGCAATTACGACCTTGCGACATAAGAACACACGAGACGCGGCTCTGTCGAGAGGACTGTTTGGAATTGATGGCCAGTTGTGTGGACTGGTCTACTATCGTAGGATCTCATACGGCTGCTACTTTATGTTCGAAGCTTTCACCAGGTAGACCAGATGCTCCATGTGTCTCTTTAAAACCTTTCCTTGAGAATCCACGGGACGACAATTCTGTGATTCATCCGGATGACGATATCACGACACCTTGTAAGAATAATCCTTGTCCTCAAGGCCAAATATGTCTTTTGACCGTAAACGAGCGTAAAGTTTATCGTTGCGTACCCGGCTGTTCTTTGGGAGAGATGTCGAAACAAGTCGTACCACTTTCTTCGTGGGTTCAAATTCCAAGATACGATCAACACGGTTGTCTCAGGATATGTCAATGCACCTTACACGGATTGGAAAAATGTAAGACTCTGAACTGCATCAATTTCGATTTCTGTTGGGTACAAGATCGTTTTATTCCACCGAGATTGAACTTTTATCTTGAGTGTAATCCTTGCCGTTGTTTCGAGGGTGAGGTCACTTGTTCGAGAAAAACATGCACTGAGATCAAGATACCTTCTTTACCGTGTGATTGTCCGGCTCATTATGTACCAGTGTGCGGAAAGTCAGGTTACACTTTTGCATCGGCGTGTCTAGCTAAATGCGCCGGTTTCACCGCGAACGAGGTTGACTTTGGTAGATGTTCTAGCCGAGATCCTTGCTCACCAAATCCTTGCGACGGTACGGATAAGTGTGTCAGAAGGCGCAGAGTCTGTTTATCAACGATTCACAAATTTTGTCGACAATACGAGTGCATACCAATAGATTGCGATCCTCAAGACGATAACAGCGGTCCAGTTTGCGACAAAGACAACCATCAGCATCACTCGTTTTGTGCTATGGTACGAGCCGGAGCTAGTCTTGGCTATAGATCTCCTTGTTTGAAGGGTTGCAGTCTTCGTGGACCTGTTTGCGGTGTCGACGGTGAAATATACATCAATGAGTGTGCCGCTTGGGCAGAGAAAACTGTTGTAGATTACTACGGTCCATGTGTCGCCGTTGGCTTGATAAGTGATCAAGCTAAGCCTAGATGCGGTGACATCGTTCAATGTCCACCATTGAAGGAACCTAATTGTATCGGGGTTACGCCACCTGGTGCTTGTTGTCCTATCTGTGGTGGAGCTGCCAGATTATTTTATTCGAGAAAACAGGTGGGAATCTTATTATTTTCGAATATACCTAATAAATCTTTTACGAGAACCTTTGAGATAATATATTAATATATTCGATTATTGCAATTACAGTTGGATAAAATATATCACGTGATGGAAGAAGAAGTCGATAAAGACTTCGTAACATTGGATGCACTTTTAACTGCATTAAGACGACAAGTGCAGGTAGCGGAGTGTGCAGTTCGCGGTATGGTGACTCCCGAGGGCGACATTTTTGTTGTCGTACAATCTGTACTTGAAAAACCTTCGTCTTTACAATTGCGAGCTTGCATAGCAGAAACGGAAAAGCTCGTTGTTAGAATCACGGAAAGGAGTCCTAAAATTGCAGCGGAAGTTCCTTTGGGATCGCTCACTCGAGCAGAAGTGGCACACGGTCATGTTTCTATTGCTAACGTTAATCGTGTTTGGTTTTCAATAATATCTTGCACGATCGTATTCAGTATTTTTGCATGAGCGATTAGAAACAAATAAGGAGAAAAATTGTATTAACCGGTGTTACGATTTATGTACCTTTGAGCGAACAATATTTGACATTATTTAGAAAAATTAATGGTCGATAACGATCTTGGAAAGGTTTATTGGACAAGGTATTCTAATCGTTTTCTTTTCCGTACGCTTTAGAAATATAGTAGAATATTTATTTCATATTTTCGAAACATTTCTGAGTCGACTACATCGGTAAATTTACAAAAGTGAATGACAGATTCTGATCCCTTTCTTGAATCGTTCAAGGTGTTAAGCATTTACATTACCTAGTGACGGTGCCATATACGACAACGTCAATCTTGTGTCTGTGATTCTTCTAGTGCCTATATATATGTGTGTATGTATATATATATATATATATATATATATATATATATATATATATATATAATAAATTATGGTATAGAATGTATGTTTTTCTTTTTTTTTTTTTTACTTATTATTCTAGTATTACCAAAGAGATAGAGAACTGCGATAAGGAGAATGTACAAAATTGCGCGATTATTATGATGATGCAGAGAGTTTTCGAAATGACTTATATCGCGCTGTACTATATAAAGTGTACATAAACAAAAGTTTCTAACATAAGTTACCAGACAATAATAAGTAATCAAACATTCATCCGCTCTTGAAAATATTCAATACTTGTTTCACGTTCAATGCTTATATAAATATTTCAACCATGTCTCATATTGTTCATAAAATCAAGAATCTACAAGACTTCGAATCTTTCTTTTCTTTTTGTTTTGTTTTTTTTTTTTTTACGTCTTTACCACTTTCTGGCAGTTTATAAGAATAAAATTATTATAAATGTTATGTATTAAGTTATTAAGTATAATTTGTTATTATATTGATAAATACACACACAAACTCTGTATTGATATTTGATATCTGTATGTATAATAAAATTTCTAATATTTTTGTTCTCCATTCATCAGTAAATCCATTTGATTACATTGCAGCGACGGATTATGTTTATAAACGTTTAACGTGACTATAACAAGTCATTTACAAAACTTTATATCGTCCACGTGAAGCGGTATGAGCTCCAGATGCTTGTAACTTTATTAATTCTTCTTTTATAAGTCGAGAGACTTCTGCCTTTGCTTTGCTAACTGCTAATTCACTGGTTGACTCAATAGCAAGATACAATTTCCTTTCCCCTTCTGGCGGTGCTTTACCAGGGGCAATGTACGTTCCTCTAACCGTGAGACCTGCCTCCGAGTATTCAGAGATTTGTGCTAAAGCTTCTTTACTCGTTACACGCCATCTTGCTTGTTGAGGGAAGTCATTTATTTCTAATTCCTCTTCGTACTTGCGGAAGGTTTGTTCACCAGTTTCCGCGTCGGTTTCCACAAGATCTTCTTCGCGGGGCTGATAATTAAGCTTAGTATTTAATTTAGCAGCCAATTGTTCGGCAACGGTTTTTGCCTGAAAGGAAAAAATTAATAGATTAGTAATTACAATTGGCTATTGCAATTTCTATATTATTATATCGCATAAATCATTCTTTTTGTTTTTAACTTACCGTTATCAAATTTGTAGGACCAGCACCCTTCAATATAGCTTCTGCCGCTTGTTGGGTAGCTCCTTTTGCTTCTGCACCTAAATTTTTAGCAATGTTGATCTTGGATGCGAGTCTTCTGGCCAATTCTAATTTGTCGGTAGCACTTGTAACAGGTTGACCAGGAACTGTAATATTTGTAGCTGATGGTCTTGCAATCTCGCGAACCGTTCTTTTAGGGGCAAGCATGCTTTCGATTTGTTGATCGATATCATTTTCAATATCTTCGTCGTCGGAATCTTGGAGACCAAGGGCTGCTTTTTGGAATTTCTTTTTTTCATTGGCCAATGCCGCTTCTGATTCGTCGAACTTGAATCCTTTACCGCTAAAACCACCTCCTGTATGTACTTTCTTTCCGTCTGCTGCCTGACGAGCCTTATAAGCTTCCCATAATTGTCGTAAAGGTTCCGGGACGGGCACACCTGCCAATTCATGCGCACGTAAAATATCGCCTGCATAACGTTCTTGTTCGGATGTTATAAATGTGTATGCATATCTGAAAGTAGATAAAAATAATTTTGATTTTTTTAGAAATACACTTGATTAAGAAATTTGATACTTTTGATACTGGATACTTTGAGAGAGAGAGAGAGAGAGAGAGAGAGTAAGAGAGAGAGAGAGAGAGAGAGAGAAGAAAGGAATATTACCCTTTATTTCCAGCTCTGCCCGTTCTACCACATCTGTGTACATAATCTTCATAATGATTTGGACAATCATAATTTACGACAAGTACGAGATGTTTAACATCTAATCCTCTGGCGGCTACAGACGTTGCAACAAGTAATTTCGTTCGTCCAGCTTTAAAGTCTAAAATTGTTGAATCTCTGTCACATTGATCAATACCTCCGTGTAGAGACATGCATGAATAAGAAGCTTTCATAAGATCTTTTAAAAGTGTATCTGCGTTTTCTTGTTTATCGACAAATACAATGGTGGAGCCTTTATCTTGGTAATGTCCAAGGATTTCGAGAAGTTTGTAGAACTTTTGATCTTCCTCTAATACCACCACATGTTGTTCAACGTCTTTGCAAACTACGGAACGACCACCGACTTGTACCTCGACAGGTCTAGTAAGTATTCTTCTAGCAAGTGCTTCCATTTGTCTTGGAAACGTTGCACTGAACAAAACTGTTTGCCTATCTGGTCTAACGTTTTCCATTATACGCATTACTTGTGGTTCAAAACCCATGTCGAACATTCTGTCAGCTTCATCGAGAACTACGTAAGTCACTCTACGTAAATTAGTTACTCTACCACTGTTTGCCGCTAACATGTCGATCATTCTTCCGGGTGTACACACGATAATTTCTGCACCTCTTTTTAATTCTGCTATTTGTTCAGATATACCGGTACCACCATACACACATACGTGCGAAAGACCTAAAGATTTTGTGAATTTTTTGGAATCTCGACCAATCTGCATGCAAAGTTCACGAGTTGGTGTCATGATTAATGCGATTGGTCCATCTCCATCAGCTAATGATGGTTGATCTAATATGTGACGAAACATTGGTAATAAAAATGCTAATGTCTTTCCACTTCCAGTTTTTGCGATTCCTATAAGGTCGCGCCCGGACATTATAGCTGGAATAGCTTGACATTGAATAGGGGTTGGTTTTTCATATCCAAGTTTCTTCAGAACATCTAATTCTTTTTTAGTTATACCACAATGTGCCCATGATTTAATCGGTTTTGGGCAGCCCTTTCCTTTTACACGTATACCTTCTAGCTCTTCCTTATAAGTTTCTACTTCTTCTGATGTCATTCTAGCTATAATTATTATTCGTATATTATGCACAAATTTTTAATTAATTGTCAGTGACTGTAAAAGTGTTATTAAGAACTTACCAATCTCAGGTACTTCTACATAAAATGATTTTCTAAATGGCTGGTATTCTGTTGTCGCATGGTCTACTTTAGCTAATTCTCTTTTTTGTTTATTAGCAATTCCAGCTGCTGTCTCATGAAGATTTTCTCCTTCCTCTTCACTGGAATACTCAAGACCATCTTGATTTTGTTCAATTAATTCTCCTTTTTGTTTCTGTACCTTCTTTTTAGCCACACCTGTGACAATAACAACACTTTGTCGATTTCCAGGGTCTGTACCATTATTAGTACTCTTTGGAGCTTTACTGTCGAGTTTATTGACTTTCCTGACTTCTTCTTGGACCTGACAATGTTGATATATTAATATTTAATCTAGAATTTGGAGATAAGTATTCTTATTATGTATTTACCTCTGCCATGAAAGCATCAAGCGGGTCGACTTCTTCCTCCTCATCTTTGGTCTCTTCTTTAGTTTCTTCTACTTCTTCTTTCAAAGCACCTTCCTCTTTGACTTCCTTATTGCTATTCTGAACCACAGGCGTTTCTTCATCACTGTCATCCTCGAGGGACCATTTTTTCATAGGCAATTGAAGATTTGCCAAAATAGATGTCTTACCATCTTTTTTAGTTGCTTCTAACTCCTTTTTCTTCCTTTCAGCACGCCATCTTTCTATCCTCTCTCTTCTCTTTTGCATTTCTAATTCCAATCGTTTTTGTTCCTCTTCCTGAAGATTAATTATTATATATGTTATAAGATATGTTTATATATGACACTTATAAAATTGTAATGGAATATAAAAATTACTTTATCTAATTTTGTATGATCAAATGGCAATTCTTCCGTTTCCCCTTTCTCCTTCTCCTTTCTATCCCTCGAACGAGATCTGTTGGACCGCTCTTTACCAGAGCGTGAAGACTTTGAGCCTGTAAGACGCTTTTCTTTACTGTCTCCACTAGTATACCGAGAACAGTCAATATTATTGAATTATTTTTCTAATACATTTAATACTATTTAAAATTTTCAGTACTTGTGTCTAAACAGGTGGAAGATTTTCCCTAATTATTGAAATTATTTATAAATATATATTAATATTTTTAATACCGTTTTTCTCTCCTATCACGATCCCTTTCCCTCTCCGAACGGTCTCTTCTGTCACTTCTATCCCTGTCTCTATCTCGTGAACGACTTCTCCTTTCTCTATGACGTCCCTTGTCTCTTTCTCTTTCTCTGTCTCTGCTCCTGGAACGTCGGCGTTTCTTTTCTGGTGTAGCAGAACGTGATCTTGATCTTGATCTAGACCGTCTTCTATGATGTCTATCCCTAAATAATTATAATGTCAATGTACAATTAAATATAGAATATTAGTTAATTTAAAAATTAAAAATATGTATAAATAAAAAAATTTAGTAAATAAATACTTAAATTAAATAGAGAAAGAAAGACAGAGAGAAATTTAAATAATTCTTTAATCAATAAACTGTACATAAATCGAGTAACTGTAGGTAAATAGAATTTCGTGTTTTACAATATTTATTCAAAATATATGATTATATACGGAAGTAATTTTATAAAAAGTTAAAAAAAAAAAAAATAAGGACGTTAGTATTATAACCTCTAAACCAATGCTTCCGTTCAATTTATTCCACTTACTTGTCGCTGCTTCGGACCATTGTTACTTCTATTAATATTAAACACTATTATTAATAATTATTTGATTATAAAGTTTTTATCGTACAAATATCAACTTTCATTTCAATATAATTCACATTTAGATGTAACCCTCATCCTACACAAAGCACTTACACAAAAAAAGTTAAATTGCATACCGTCGTTCAATACATAAAGGAAGTGTAGACTCTAATCGGTAAAGAAAGTTCATATTTCTCCATCTATGTCTTAAAGGATAAAAGTATTAGCTTGGTCGATAATTTAATTTTTATATATATACTTACAATTATAATGTAAGTTAGATCAATTTTCAATCGATAAGAGTATTGTATATTCACGCGTGAATATTTTTTTTCTGTCGGTAAAATATATTTATCAACATGAGATAAACGAAGGCCGAACTTCTTACGAAATAAATTTCGTTTACTTAGGTCGGTAGTTTAGAAGCATAAAAAGAGATAAGAGAATCCTTTTTAAAAAATGCAGCCCAACAAGCAGCAACCAGCGATACAAATTTACATTGCTTAGGTACTTATAAAATATAATATAAAATTATTACATTTAATAATAATGAAGTTCAGTTACTTATAAGATATTTCAATTTTTTCCAGATAAATGAAATGCTGTATATTGTATTATATTATAGCAAGATTAATATGGCAAAATAAGTATTTGTGTAATTATCAAATATAATGTATTTACTATGTATCACAAAATAAAGATGAAAATAAAAATAATTAGTGTAAAAAGAAATCTAACGTGTTCTTCATTAAATCCTACCATCATTCTCCATATCCAAACAATTAACCTTTCTATTTAGAATTAAGAACAAAGCGAAAATTTTCCCCGAAAATCGAGTTTTGTATCGGGATCACATAATGCAGAAAGAGATGGCATGTGAGATCATGTCACTTCCTGGTAAATTATGCACCCCTGTTCAAAATTTCAAATTTAGGTAATACCGAAACATTTCCGCGAATCGAATTTTGTATCAGGATCATGAAATAGGTGGCACTTGAAATTGTTCCTCCTGTTGAATTATAGGACCCTGTTCGTAATTTCAAATTCTGGAGAGCGCGATAATTTTTCTTGTAAATCGTAATTTGCGGATTATCCTTCTTGAAATTTTCAAATTTTTTCTGATTATTGAGATTGCAGCATATTATCATGACATAAAGAACAATTCGATATTTGTTGTAATGGTTGGATTTAAGAAAGATCACATTGCATTTTTATTCACGAAAAACATTTATTCTCATTATGAATATTTACATTTACAAAATACATTGTATTAGCTAATTATACAGATATTAATTTAAACGTAATTTATGATGTGATATAATACAATATTATATAATTTAAAGTATAATATTATGTATAAATTATAATGTAACAAAGTATAATATAATTTATAATAATGTTTGTGTGTACATATATGGATATTTTATTATTTAGCTCGTTAATTTTTTTATTTATGACTGATATCGAAACATCCTTGTTTGTGTTTGCACGATTTGCTGATCCTCTACGATGCGTATGCTTGTATTAATCTATAGCACTTTGTTCTAAAAGCTCTAGATCCTTTCTTATCTTTTCTTCTTTTTGCGTGTATTTTATAACTTCTTGTGTATTTTCATCGTTATAACTAGTTGTCAAATTTTGTAAACATCTAGAATTTATTCGATTAAACTGAAAAAGAAAACAATTAAATTATTTCTTTCTTTCATATTTGTGTAATTTATTTTGATTATATTTACAAAGAAAAATCACGGCCTTACTTTCCTTCTTTAATTCTTTGATCATAAATTTCTCGTTCTGTTGAAACTGGAAGACTGATATATACTGCCCTATAAATTTTTTTTGCAACTTCTTTTGAATAATGAAGTTTACTATTAAATAGTTTAAATATTTGCGTAGAATGAGATGTCATTGTCTCCGAACGACCTGTTTTTTGTACATGTTCTCAAATTGTTCCATTTTTTGCAGTATTCTATAATAGGTATTTTAGTGATAAGAATAACAATAAAAGCCAGCCATAGAATATTTTAGAATATTCTGTCTCTAATTCATTAATAATTTCATTTTCATTAATTATATTCAAAAGAGATATTCAAACATATTCATCGTCCTCCTGATGTCAAAATCTACGAGTAACAAATGTATAGAAACTTATAGTAATAAACTTTCTTTTGAAGCCATACATTTTTTATATATGATAATAAAAAATAAACGTAATAATAAAATGTTCATTTATTTTTGTTATCTATACTTTCGGAATATTCATTGGCTCGTCTGTTCTGTTAATATTATTGTATAGTCGAAATACATTGTCAAACAATTTCGATATTATCTTTCTTATTTTCTGATATTTCCATATTCGCTAGTAATCTTCCTGATGCTTCTTTTCTATGCTCAAAACATCGTGAGATTGTTTGGTAATTAATTAAAACTAAATGTCGGTAAAGAAGATATAAAAAGATATGGGCATATCTACAGTTATCGATAAATTTACTTTACTACATATGATAAAACAGTTTTCGAAACACTCAGGCGCGCTATAAATCAATGACGAATTATTCCGTACACACATTTCTAATAATTGATTCCGTAAAATTGTTGCGAATTATTAACGATTTATATCGTATATACAAGCGAAATCATTAATCCTGTAAAAACGTAAGTCATTGAGGAATTACTCCGTAATAAAATAATTTTCAAATGACATTACACATAATTAATTCGACGCTGTAGAAGTCGACATCTTGAATAAATATGAGTACAACTTGTAATAGATATGCAATCACATATATCTTCATAAAATAAGAAATATATTTACAGTATATTTCCTACAATATATCGTTATTCTTAGCAAATATTATAAAAAAAGAAAAAAACCAGGGAAATAAAATAATTCTTTAGATGATTGTCGCTTATTTAGCTGTGTAATATTTAGTTTTTACGAAGGGCATTTTAGTCACGGTTGCCTTGTAAGTTTTCCCCCGGATCTCTACTAATACACCTTGACCAGATTGTGCCAAGTCCGGTGGTACATAGCCCATGGCAATTGGACGTCCTAAAGTGGGACTTGGTGTACCGGAAGTAACGGTACCAACTCGTTCACCCTCTGGGGTTAATATACTCGCACCTTCTCTAGCAGGTGGTCCTTGTCCTAATATCAAGCCAATCCTTTTTTTCGTCGTGCCGAGTTTAATCTGCGAAAGAATTCTCTCGGCACCTGGAAAGTTGCCTTCCGTTCTTCTCCTTTTTGCTGTATAATAATCATCCTTTTAATCATAATTTCACAAAGACATATATTCGAAATTGATTGTCGTATAATAACACGATTGTACAGTTTTTCAATATAAATGAATTTCAGTAATTTGAGAGAAAAGAAAAAAGAAATCGATTTAAAGATAGATACTAACCTACCAACCAATTCAGGGTAGCTTCGACTGGCGTGACATTGTGATCGATATCGTGTCCGTAGAGGCAAAGTCCGGCCTCCAGTCTGCGGAAATTGGTGGAAAAAGTCAGTAGAGCCCCACCCTGACCACCTGTGGATCCTACCTTAGGCTGTCCCTGGCGCCAAGTCCGGCGAGCTTCACCTCTGGATTCTCGAGGATCTTCTCCACTAGATCGCGTGCTTTTATTTCTGGTATTGATATCTCAAAACCATCTTCTCCTGTATATCCGCAACGCGATATCCTGACGGTAATACCCAAGACATCGGTTATCACGCTGTTCATGAATTGCAATTTCGATAGATCGATTTTGAGCAATGGCTGAAGGGCCGTAGATGCCATTGGTCCTTGCAATGCTATTAATCCTTGCTCGAGGGGATCGAGAAATTCCAAATCGATCGTTTTATTTTTCTCCTTAAAGTTCTCCTGAAAAAAATGTGCATTTTATCGTAATATCCATAATATATAAGATATATATATATATATATATATATATATATATATATATATATATATACTCGTATATCTAATTGAACGGGTATGTAAATAAGTATAAACATAGTGTTAAAAAAAATCGATTACCGCTTGTAGTAAAAGCAATTGAGTATCCTCCTCTCGTCTTCCCGCATTGGAAACGACGAAATACTGATCGTCCTTGTCCTTGGTTATGATCAAATCATCGAGAATACCGCCGTTTTCATTGGTAAATACGGTAAGCGTGGCACCACCGTCGTTCAATTTCTTCAAATCACAGGTTGTCAAGGACTCGAGAAATTCTCCCGCGTTTTTTCCATGAACGCGTGTTTGCATCATATGACCTACGTCAAATATAGAGGCGAAGGTTCTCGTATGTTGATGAGACACAGCTATCGCTTCTTTGTATTGTATCGGTAACAGCCATCCCGAGAAATTCACAAGTTTTCCTGAAGAAACAAAAAAAAAGAAGAAAAGAGAAACAAAGAAACAACAAAGCAAGAAAAGAAAAATATAAGAACAAAAGAATATTTCTTTCAGAATAATTTAAATCTCTCGATCGTTAATAAAAAATAAATACCGATTACTTGCCTTCATTTTTAACATGAAGATCGTACAAACAGGTCTTCCTTGTTATATCAGAGTTCGTTGCCGTGGACATACGATGCACCGTAGCCCGAAATAGACCGAGGAGACCAACGGATATCGTAGTAGAATCGATCAAACATCCTGAATACGTTATAGGACTGCTGCGTCTTGACCTCACCTTCGAATTTGCCACGTTGATGGTCGACGCATTACGCACACCAACACGTAATAACTCGAAACATTTTTCTCGTATCCCATCGATACGATTATATACACGTATTTCACGAACGTTCAAACGAAACATGATCGTTCGTTCACTTTGAATGATTCGTTATTGACTACTAGTTTACACAGAAAACGACTTCGTAGTGTTATAAAACCATCAAGAAGCGATGACCTTCATGAACCCGAACTTCCTCAGACTCGGAATCTCGGCTTTACCTTCTTCGAATATTTTGAAAACGATAATTCTATAATAATCTCAAGGCGATAATGAAGAGATATACGTTATTTTATTGCTATCGTACGATGCTTTCTCTTTTATTTATTTCGATAATAATGTTTATATTTTCAATGTGTATTCGTTGATCGAGCTTTGATACCGTTCATTGACACGTTTTTAAATTCAACGCGTTAACGTTTAATTAATGGATATATAAATTTCGAAGATAGGTAATATTTGTCGTTTTGCGCGAACTAATTTCATTGTTCGTATCTATGTCGATTAAACTATCAATGTTTCTTTATGATCATTATTTTATGCTCGTTTCTACCTTTATAAATGTTCAAAGTTATTCGTTCAAAATTATGCATTAGACCAATAAATAAAATAAATTTGTAAAAAGCGACGAATCGTTATTATATTACAGCAAACGTTATATAAAAAAATATAATTGCTCTTCCTTGCGTATCTTGTTTTATAATTTCTTACTATTAATTTTTATACATTTAAAATGTGATAACTTACGCCGAGCCTGTAAAATAGTTCGAAATGTATTTATAATACACGCATATACACACATACACACATATATGTATATACGTTAGATAATTTTCTACTTACGATATATTGATGTTTTTCCTCTCTCCTTGTAATCGTTCAGAGTTATCTATTTTTTGTTTTTCAAGAAGGTCACGATATTTCATCCATTCTTCCGATAGAAAAGGCCATTGATGATAATATCGAAACGGCGATGGGTAGGCTGATTATAGTCACGAGACTTCGGATGCTTATTAAATTTTTATTGTACCACGTAATAATAATAATAATAATAATAATAATAATAATAATAATAATAATAATAATAATAATAATAATAATAATAATAATAATAATAATAATAATAATAATAATAATAATAATCAATAATAATAATAATAATAATAATAATAATAATAATAATAATAATAATAATAATAATAATCAATAATCAATAATTAATGACAATAATAATAATAATAATCAATAATCAATAATTAATGACAATAATAATAATAATGATGATATAATTGTAATAATAAAATAATAATCATTAATAAATAATTAATGACAATATTAATAATAATAATAATAAAATGATCGCACAATAATTATCATCGCAAAAATAAAGTCGTGACAATAATGACAGTAATAAATTGTTTTAGTATTAATAATGTAATAATAATAATAATAATAATAATAATAATAATAATAATAATAATAATAATAATAATAATAATAATAACAATAATAATAATAATAATAATAATAATAATAATAATATAATAATCAATAATCAATAATCAATAATTAATGACAATAATTAATGACAATAATAATAATAATAATAATAATAATAATAATAATAATAATAATAATCGTTTCTTATCGTAATAATAGTAATAGTGTTATAATAATAATGATAATTCATCATCGTCGGTAATAATCCAGTGACAAATGTCAATATTTATACAACAGCGTGTCGAACGGAGAAACGACCTTAAAAAACGAAGACAGTATCAATGTTTGTTCGTACATTTTGTTTGTTAGCTTCCGCCGTTTAATTTTCCCGCTCGCCCTCATAATTCTTTTTTCTCACTCGTTCTTGCTTTCTCGCTCTCTCTCTCTCTTTCGTTCTACCCGATTCTCTCTTTTTCTCACATTTTCGAACTTTCACTCGCACATTCTCTCCCTCTCTCTCTCTCTCTCGCTTTCGACTTGTATCCTTGTTTTTCTCTCACACACACGCACACTTTCTTCCTCTGTCTCGTGTGTTGATGTAAAAATTGTCCCTGCACAGTCCGACGAACGCGTGTGTGTGTGTACGTTTTTCTATCCTTCTCCTTTCAACCCTTTCGGCTGTTTTTAACACTCGACGCTTACCGCATATTGAATCGCGCTATAAATATCTCTTTGCTCCGAAATTCTTATTGTGGTCTTCTCATCGTATTCTTTTCGCATCGCTTTTTCTTCTGCTTTTTTTTTTCATTTGTTGAACTCACGTGTTGACACATTCACTCACACTGGTAAATCGGTTTGGTAGTGGAGGGACGGTGGAGGATTGGTGG
>OU964971.1:1462208-1464708 GCA_918808275.2 Dolichovespula sylvestris | reverse complement strand
TGGACGCTTTTCTTTATCGAAAAAACGCTCCGAATATTTAGCTTTTTTTTTTTTATATTCCCTTAGTAATACCCATCGGTTGCGATTTCTAGTTCATTTGGTAGTAAAATTTTGTTTATATTTTCTCACTCATTCTTGTTTGCTCTTTCACTCTCTCTTTTTTCACGCATGTATGTACGCTCTTTTTTATTTTTTTTTCGCTTTTTACTCTCTTACACACATATTCCTTTTTATCTATTCGTTTCAGTATCCTTCTTAAAACATCCGCTTTTATTTTTTTTACTTTTATTTTCCTTTTGTTTCTTTTTCGTTTCCTTTTGCCGGAATGAATTCCGTTCGATATACATTAGCAGCTCGAAAATCAATCCGTTTTTCTTTTCAGAAGAAAATTTAGCAATCTCAAAAACGACGTTCAGCCTAAAACACACTCACAATTTTTCGCGATTAATTTCTAAAAGACGTGCTTAAATTTAGGTTCGCCGGATGCGCGCGCACGTCCGGCAAACGATGAACGATCTTACGTGTTCGCGGAATTTCGGACGAGGAGAAGGGAGTCACTCTCACTATCTTACCGCGTTTATTATTATTATTATTATTTATTAATATTATTACTTTTTTTTTCTTTTTCATTAAATATTAATTTTTATCGTGGGATACCGTGTGTCGCAACGCCTCTCCTTAATAATATTTACACTTATCGTTAATTAATGATTTTAGGTTTTTTTTTTGCTACGGCGCAGCCTCCACCTCGTCCTTTATTATTCATCGTTGACACTATTGAGAAAGCTGGTTACTCCGCAAAAGCGTCAAAAGCGGATGCCGCGAAAGATCGTTCAGCCGGAAGACGCGAGAGACCGGCCGACTATTTTCATCTTCTTTTTTCTTAGCTCTCTCTCTCTCTCTCTCTCTCTCTCTCTCTCTCTTCTTTTTCCTTTATCTTTATGGTTCGGCTTTCTTCTTACCTCCGCGCAATTATCGACAGATAAATCGGCCTCTTAATTTCGTGGGAAGAATCTTCTTTGTTATGCGTGTCGCACTGAGTTGCCAACCTATCTAGTTTATAGTATATCCCTACCCTAAGTATTCTCTATAATTATTATGTTTCTATAACAAAACGCGCAGCTTCCAACGTATGCCTCTTTATTTAGTTTTTATCTCCCTTATTCTTATTCTTTTTAATATGGAAAAAATAAATCTTTTAGTTTGCATTATTTTGTCTCCAGAAGATCCTTCTCACGAACGCAATGAAGTCGATTTTCTGTATGATCTGATTCGCTTGTTTTTCACTCTCCTTTCTTTTCTCTCAATCCTATATCTAACAAGAGATTTTACAAAACGATGCTTTTTCGTCAAAACATTGATGCGCAGTGTTCAATAGACGTATAGATTTTCTTTCGATATTTTTGATCGGTTTTCTTACATCTAACAATATTGGTAATAATAATAATAATAATAATAATAATAATAATAATAATAATAATAATAATAATAATAATAATAATGATGATGATGATGATAATAATAATAATAATAATAGTAATATAATTTGTCGAAAGAAATATTTTTAGAATAGTTAATTTGATATGTTCGCATATCGATCGAAGAATCTGCCTTCGAGATATCTCTCCGTACATCCTGTCGATTCATCGAAATCTCATTTTTCTTTCCTTTTTATTTTTTTACTTTTTTTCTTATTTTAATTTAAATTCCGAATTCAAATGAACATTATTTTCTTTGTTCATTCTTTTTTCTTCTTTTTTTTTCAACGACAATGCAGATCGATATCTCGAAAATAGCGTTCCTCGACTCTTCGAAAGATCATTTTTTATGCTGTCGTAACTTAAATTTTAAACGTTCGTTCATCGTACAAAAGAACGTTTTTGATACATCGTAATATTCCGATAGTCCGAAGCGTAATTTTCGATATATTATTACGTCAAGTTTTATCGAACACTGCCCACGCACAAGTAATAGTTTTGAATCGCACAATGAATTTCGAATTTTTCCTCGCTCTCTTATTACGTATCACTCTTTCTCTATCGTTCATAAAAATGCGGAGGTGCCTCTACTTGTTTCAGAAAGTAATAATGTTGACAAAAAAAAACGAAAGAATTAGTTTCCAGACATGTAAATCCCTTCATCAAAAAAGACTATTAATCGCGAGTGTTTTATTTTCCCCGTTTTTTTTTCTTTTTCTAGTTTTCCTTAATGATTTGCTTTTAGACCACTCTCACTATATCTCTTTCGCTCGCTCAAAATTTATCGCGTCACAATTATCGAAAAATTCTCGCCACTTTTTGAAATATTACAGACATATACGTGTATATATATATATATATATATTTATATATATTTCGTAATCATTATTAGAAAATTCTACACAATGCGGAACTCATTCGTAACCGAAAGAGATTGGTGAGTTAACGCCCGATACTTTTTTAAACCTTTTCTCTCTCTCTCTCTCTCTCTCTCTCTTTCATCTTCTCTATCTTTCATTCCC
>OU964971.1:1419708-1457208 GCA_918808275.2 Dolichovespula sylvestris | reverse complement strand
TGATGTACAACGAAAAGAGGCTATGTTTTGTCAACAACGCGCGGATATATTCTTTCGGGTACGGTCCCGCTAGGCCGCGTATTTCGAAAATCGGCCGTTTTTTCATCCCTTCTTTTTCACCCCTTCTCTTCCTACCCTTTAGTTTCTGCTTTTGCTTTTCTTTCTTGCGATCATCTAAGAGCTCTTCCCGTTCTTTACTTTAACCGATATTTTCTCCTTCCTTTTTTTCCCCTTCGTTTTGTTTAGTTTCATAGCATATGCTAAAATAAGTACCGATTTTCTCCGCAACGAGCTTCACTTGCTGCGGCTTTGTACCTTTTTTGACTAGAATCGAATTTCGAACGGGAGGCTTTCTAACTCTTATTTTCTTATTTTCTCTTTCTCTCTTTCTTCCTATTTTGAATGATTTACGGCGAGCCAGCGGGACCGGAAGTGCGTCGGTGTGTTTGCCCAAAAGGGGACTTCGACCAAACTCAATCGATACCATTAAAGTTGTGTGGGTCCGTTTGCCTTGCCAAATCAATCGAAATTTTGAACGATCCGGTTTGAGGATCGTCGCGAATCGTGAAAGGCAGGACAAGGGAGCACCAACGAAATAAACGATAATATGCGCTGTATTAAACGGTAACTAACTGTACATAAAAGTCTTCAAAATGTTTAACTCAACGTTCGCACATTTTCGATCGTCGTGGCTTAGGCATGCCTCCTCTCATCCGTTTTATAAAAAATATTCTATTTAATTTTGTATTTCATCCTTTTTACTTTTGTTTTTTTTTCTTCTATTACAATTACTGTTTATGCTTTATACGAATTTTTCAGATCTTTAAGTTTGAAAAAACGAAAAGTAAATGTATTTCAATTCGAACTCATTAATCCGAAAGAGATCATTCTTGATATGTCAAATATTTTCAAAATCTGAAATAGTTGATAATAATAATAAAAAAAAAAAAGAAAAAAATACAATAGCAAGAATTTGATCAAAAATTTTTTTGTTATTGGATGAGGAGACGTGCCCAAAAGGGCGATCACGTAATCGAGACATCGCGAACGAACTTGAAACAACGCGTACGTGTGAAACTGAGAAGGATTGGTGTGTCGAGGGTATGTCATCCTTTCGAGGAATATGAGCGGATGATTTTTAGGTGGCCAGTGGGGGAGGGTGGTAGGGGGTTTTATTTTGTGTTGAAAGTAACGCCGTAAGTGAAATAACTCAAGGCTGCACTGGAAAGATCAATTGAAATAACGACGGGATAGAACCTGAACGCGCGTCACACACTTTTTTCGATCGTTCGCGCTCTCGACGAGAGGGAAACACGTAGGCTACATACGCGAGAGTGAAGTGGCTCGCACGTTCAGGCACCCTCTTATCCGGGTCCGAGTCCCAAAGTCCTCTATTTTCCTATCCGTAGTGAGTGCCTACGCGATTTATTTAATAAGTAATGAGCGATACTGTGCGATCGCTTGACCCTTACATACTCTTGAGTACGGATGTTTCTATGTTTCTTGTGTTATTATCTTCCCCTTTGTATCATCGCGTGCTAGTGTTTCTGTTGTGTGTTACACGTAGGATACGTAGATACGTCTTTTACGTAACTAAACGTGTTCCTGTGTATGAATATGTGTATTTATGTATGTATGTATGCATGTATATATGTATGCAAGTGTATACGTATGCATTCTGCTTAACTGTTAATTAAGTCGACTTGACAAATGGTTACGGTACTGTTATTAATTAATCATATTGATTGGTTAAATATGGTTCCACCGTGCAATCGTTTTTAAACTCGCTTTGCCTTCTCTCTCTCTCTCTCTCTCTCTCTCTCTCTCTCTCTCCCTATCTCTCTTTCTCCTCTTTAAACTATCTATCTTCTTTATAAAATTGTTCCTTTTCTTGTTCTATATTCATCCTACTTCTTTCCCTTCCTTTCTTCTATTGGAGTACACAATTTACACGTTGGCTAAACTACGGACACTTAGTACACTTATTATCATATTTATTTGTTAAATGCTGATTGTATCTCTGATCTCGCGGACGGTGGATGGCGTCGAAACGACGGATTCGGTAGGACGGGTAGATGGGAGGGTATTTCGAAGTATTTTTTTTTCGATCAAAATTTTCGATCCATCCGTCATTTTGTGAATTTACTGAATTGAATCGACCTGCTTAGCGAATTTTTTTTTGGATTAGTAATGACGATGGAGGGTAAGAGGTGAAATTGGCGGGAAGGGAACTGCACGCGAAATGAATCCGGTGTTTCCGGTCGTTCCACTGCACGGTGGTGTACGACGATACTGTAGACACTGAAAAAGACCACGTGCTTCCTGTATACTTACTTAGTTAATTGTTTACTGCGATACACTGTAATTACTGTTCTACCATAACACTACTAATTGTGAGTTATACTTGAAAACGTTCGTTTAATGTAACGGAAAACCCTGACGAAGGCACCCACTCAACGGACGGTTATGTGTCATCATCGATTTCATTTTAGGCCTTATTTATGTTTTATTCGTTTGTTTTTTCTGTGTGTATGTTTTTTTTATACTCATTTGTTCTTTACATTAATCGTCTGATTGATTGATTGTCCCTAAATCGTATTGTTTTGTGAACGGACTCGGTCTTTCACCTCGGATACGAATTGAGAGGGTTCACTAAGGGATACAAGGAAGGAAAAACACATTCTCGTTAACGAAAACTTGGAGAATATTTTGAAAAAGAGTATCGCCCGTCACGAAGGCATCGCGTTCGTCAGAATCGCAAGGCCTTCAATGACGGACCCACGCGATGGCTCCGAACGCTCGTCATCGTCGAGAATCGCAGTTGTTGGTCGTCCGAATGAAAGGCAGTTGCCACTCCTTTGGATGTTACTTTTGCTAATCTTTTTTCTCACGCGATATGATACGATTCTTATCCGTCCTTGATAGTGAGCGAAATCTTTTTTCTTCTTTTTCTTCCTCCTCCTCCTCTTCCTATTTTTTTCTTTTCACGCGAAATATATTATTTCCTTTTGGTATATACTAATATACCTAAATTTTGATATGTTATCGCTCACCGATCGAGAATTTTTTCAAAAATTGACATCAAATTTTGTTACACAATGTATTAAGCCCATCAAATTGCATTCGAATTTATTGGATCGTCGTTTTAGATTCGAGTTAAAATTAGATAAAATTAAAATTAAGGACGGATTTGTTCGGCTGTCGACGATATCGAGGTTGGAGTCACCGCCTTATAACGACTATGGCTCTTCTTTTATATAGTGGACATTGAAACAACTTATTCCGGTTTTTAATCACGGAGGCTCGGTCAAGATCATCGCGTGAAGACGCTAATGCTGCCGAGGCGCTCGCACTGCTAGACTGTCGGTTTTATCATATGCTGCGCACTTACGATACACACTGCCACGAATATACACATACGTCATTCGCCCTATTTTCGATTTGAAATCAGCGATCTCGATCGTACGCGATATTCGTCGTGAGATTATTTCATTAAAAAATTAAAACCCGATCGAAAACAAACCAACGGTTTTTGCTTGTAAAGCCGTACTTGAACAACGGCTCCTACAACGCCGCTGCCACTTCCTAGGTCGTCTTATTTAATAGCGCCTTTCTTCTCCTTCGACTTCTTTTTCTTCTTCTTTTATCTTCTTCATCTTTATCCTCTCATTATTTATTTTATTTTTTACTTTTCTTGTGATATATATATACATATATGTATGTATATATATATATATATCGTGGAACAGACAGTTCACTAGATTATACCGAGATGCCGTAAGTTTCTTTCGTGACGATCATCTCATTCTCATTCTTTTTCCTCTTCCTTTTCTTTCGTCCATTCGTATTTTCGATCATCGGACTACTTTTCGGCACCTCATTGTCTGTCCATCGTCAGGATCGAAACTCTCCAAGAGGAAGAGTCCGTTCGTATCAATGCCGGGTTTTCTATCGTCAAGTCCGGGAGACCATGGAGATCGCACGGGATTCCGTGCAAGCTCATTCATCATCGGTTCTGCATCCAAACGTATGCCAAAGGCCGCGAATGTTATCTTACTGATTCATTTAATTTTTTTTCTATTATTCAAATCATTAGCTTTTGTTTTTTTTCTTGTTTTATTTTTATTTTTTTTTGTTTTTCTTTTGCTCAAGCCACCGTGAGGCTTTTCCCATCGGTGGTATGGATCCTTTCCACCTGGAAGGATAGTTCGATTCAAATATCCTCCAACAAATCCATTCCAGACGGATCGGTGCGATATTCCGAATTGTCGCATGAAAATATCGTACAAATATAGATATAATGTTGGGCCGAATATGTTTTAATTGTTGCTTTGCCACATTGAGCTTTCTTGAAATTATTATTTTTCTGTTACTTTTCCTTTTTTTTTGTTTTTTTTTTCTTTTGCTGTTTAAAACTCACACGAAAAATTTCCTTTTTTGCACAATTTACAAAATCAATTGGCTTTACATATCCGTAGCATGTGTATTTATTATGTGTACGAAGTGTAGATATAGTGTAAGAGTTTGTCGAGCGTGTAATAAGAATGTGTTTATGTGTACAGGGCTCTCCTTACCAATTGCTGTGCGTGTATTTGTGTCCGATGTATTCGGGTAATTGCTCGTGTTCCTCTGTTGCTGTAGTTGTAATCTGTGCTTGTTGTGAATTGTTCCTTGTCGAGAATACCAATTCTACCGCGGGCGTCCCCATTGATTGACGTGGGCGTCGCTCACCCTTGGAACGTCGTTTACATTGGAGACGTTACCGCGGATTTTTGCGTTTATTCGTTAGGTCGAGTCGTATTTGTAGTGTGTATGCGCTGGGAGTATGCACCAGCGCATCCGGGCTATGGCAAGTTTTAGATTATTTAAACATTTAGCAAATTTACATGAAAGAGATTAAGATTATGGTTAGGGTCGGTTTTGCAGGGTCTCGCCGCGTAGACTCGCCTCAGATAATTTACATATTTGTTTGTCTGTTTCTCTTTCTCTCTCTCTATCACTCTCTCTCTCTCTCTTCCTCTCTGTCTGTCTCTCTTTCTTTCTCTTTCTCTTTCTTTCTTTCTTTATTTCTTAGCGTGATAATCGGGTTCGTCTCCTTCTCGTTGTGCTAGACTAGAATTAAGTCTAGTTGGTTCGCACAGGGACCGTTTCAACCTTTCGGGTTCGTACGCTTTCCCATTCTCTGTTTACCTCGCTTTTCGAAGATTCGTATTTACCTATTGGCCCGAGTTTGATAGGTTTAACGGTGATCCCCCGTGAACGATTAAACGAGAGAGAAGATCATTGCCCTTTTTTACGGAAGAGGATGGAGAAGCTAGAGAGAGCTCCTTGCAAATGGGGCGAACGCTGCTTGCGAGCGCTGCGCCACCGACCCGCTTATTAGTTACGGGCATATGTAAATCAATATATTTGTAAATTATTTTTTTGTGTTTTTTTTTAGCGGCACGCCATTCTCCCACCTCCTTTGAAAAAAGGTGGGCACTCTGACGTGCGCGCTTATTTTTATCATTTATCTGCGCTTATTCCTGCTTCGATTACAGAACATACACTACTAGAGCTATTGTAATGTTGTGTGCTTTTCATTGTGTTTATTTATTTATTTATTTTTTTTAGCTTTTCTTTCGCGTAATTATTATTAGCGTTTATTTATTTATTTATTTTTTATTATTTTTTTTGCGTTACTTCTTATTTTCATTTAATTTAAAATTATGATACAACGTTCGCGGGGCACGGGCCGGCGCCTCGGGAATTCCTCCTTCTCGCGCGGAGATGTGTGTGATTGATATTTATTATGCTTCTTTTTTTTCTTTCTCACTCTCTATTATTATTTTGTTGGGTGGGAGTGGGGGTGGTGGTTTTTAGAGGTTGGTCGGGGATAAGGGCTGTCAGGTTTACGGTTGAAAAAGGTTAAGTGGGTAGCGGAAAAATTTAAATTGGCTGCCCCGTTCGAATGTGTGTGTGTGCGCTTTTTCTCTAACTTATATATTTTTTTATTCTTTCTCGTTACTTTTGCATTCAACATGAAAAAGCAACCCTCGGCGCACGGCAGGATGCACCGTTTTTCTTTTTTTTTTTTTTTTAATTATTTATTATCTTTTTTGTTGAAAAATTCTCGCTTGTCAATCGTTTCATGGGTCCACGGTGCGTGTGCTCGCGTCCATGAAGGATTTCGATGTGGGTGGTTAGAGTGGTATAGTGTTTTTTGTATTGTTGCTGTTGTTGTTCTATTTCTTTTGTGATGGTGATGGTGGTGATAAATGGTACTGCTTTTTTGATTTTATCTTTTTTCCTTTGTTTTCTAACCCTTTCTCTTTTTTCTATTATTTCGAAAGTTTCTCATTTTTTCTTTTCTCTTTTCACTTTTTCTTTTTTCCTTCTTTTTGTTTTGTTTTTTGTTCTCCTGCACTCTTATCGTATTGTTGTGTGCACCCGTTTTATTTTCTTTTTCTTTTTTCCTTCGTGGATTTTTCTTAGGGACCGTAAAAATCAAGATCTTTATTATTCTCTTTTTAAAATGATTTTTGTAATTGTTGGCATTTGTCGGTCGATGATTTCTGCTTTCTTTCTATTTTTCTTTCTTTTTTTATTTGATTATCGTTACACATATATATCTTTTGTATGAAAGCGAAGTCATTTAAAAATTTCCGATCGGATCGTATTCTTTCTATTTGGTATTTCGTTTTTCTTTTTATAGTTTTGTTTTATCTAAACCTCAACTCTATGCTCTCAAAGCTAAATTTTTTCGCACTCTCGTTCATGCACATTCATTTCAACCTTTCAACAATTTCGCAATCTTAAGTTATGTTCAAAGAACACAGCTTTGCAGTAAAAATGACATCCACAAATCTTTCATGCCGATCAACTTAACGCTCTAGCCCTCTCTTTCTATGTCTCTTTCTTTTTTCTTTCCCTATAATTATCGATCTTTTATTTATGTTTTGATACGTGCATGACAAACGAGGTTAAAATATAATTCGCGATCTTCGCTTCATCCCAAATATAAAACAGCGTTACGTTGTTTCTTTTGTCACTCTATCTAAACGGTCGGTCCGATTATCTTTATGGATGGCGAGTAAAACCGAATGTTGGTCCCTAGCCCGAAGTCAGAGAGAAAAAAAAAATATATATATATAGATATAGAATTCTCATCGGTGCCGATTTGTGCAAGAGTATTATGATAATACCGAAAGTTGTTGTTAAAGTTGGTAATGTTGTTTTAGCATAGCTGTACAATTCATCGCAAGGCTATCTCTGTGTGTGGGTTTGTATATGTGTGTATCTGTGTGTATGCGAAAGTGTGTTAAGTGTTAGTATCAGTGTAAGTAGATGCATAGGCGCGTGTCGCGCGTGAGAGTATCGGTGTCGAGAAAAAAAAAGAATTTCCCGATCAGCGACGCTCGGCTCGCAGAGCGTTCCTTTTAAGATTACCGCCATTTGTTCTAAGACGAGCGTAAGAGGATAATCCGAATAGGAACGCTCGTCGACGTCCAGGCGTACACCGACGACGAACAGAAGCTCTGGTTCGATAAAAACGATTATCGTTGGTTGCATGAACGAGGTGTATGCACTCGTCCAGCTTTAGGTATTTACATAGAAACTAACCCTATTTCGCATTATGTACTTCCTTTAAGTTTACCAGTAAATTCTCAGTTTATGCTTGTGATATCAAGGTGTATTTACATACTACTTAATCCGAGGAAAAAACGCCCTGTAACGTAAAAATTCTTTATAATAAGAACGACCAATGATCGACCCGCGATCGCTCAACGCGAGACTCGGGGAACGAAGTTTATTTTTTCTTTTTATCCTGTTAACTTTCTTTTTCGTGCTTTTAATATTTGTTTCTCCATTCTCATGTGTGCTCATTTTTTGGATCGTTTTTATTTTCTTTTCTTTTTTTATTTTTTGTTCTCGTTATACGCCGCGCTTTGGTACATCGGGTTAATTTTGGGGCACGTTAGATCGAAAAAATTGTTTTCGTTTATTTTATATCCTTTAACGAGGCGCAAAATTATTTCTTGACCGTACGCGAGATCGTCGAAAGCTTCGATACCTCCGGAGTCTCGCGCGCGAGGCGGGTTCGATTGTAAAATGTAGCTTTGACGATGAATCCTTTAGCGATCTTTTCTTTTCTCGTCCCGGATGGTGAAAAAGCCTGTTTACCCGGCGGCTTTTCTTGGCGCGTGTCTTTTACGTTCAACGAAGATGACGACGTTAGGCTATACTTTCGTAATTGGCGAACAAAGGGACTTGACGGGAACAAGTTCCTTGAAAAGGGAAAATGAGAGAGACACAAAAACCCGACGGTATTTCGTTCTAGATTTAGCATAAAAATTAAAATTGATCGGTTTCCTTCTTTGGATGGGTTTTTTTCCTGTCTCCTCCGATTTCTTATGATTTTCTTTTTTTTTTCTTTTTTCTTTTTATTTTTTCATTCTCGTGTCCACGGTGTTAAATTATAGAGCATTAACGAATTTCTTTGAGAAATTTTGTCACTTCGAAATAGTTCTTCGAAAAAAGCTTCCTTCTCCGTCAAGGAAACTCGCGAGGAGATGTATATCTATATGTAATATGTTACCAAATCAAATCGTGGAAGAAACAAGGAAAGCGGGAGATATTATCATGTAGTAAGTAACGAGCCGGTAAAGAACGAAAAGTCTCGTCGAGAGTCTCCGAATGGGGGCCAACAACAACAATAACAATAACAACAACAACGCGGTTCGACGTATGTCAAGGGGGGAGGAAAGAGATTATTATATTCGGCACGCTACCATTCGTTTCCGCACTCTACTAGTTCCGCGATTGTCAGTCAAAGAAACGAAGAAGTCGAACGTCTCCTGACAATGAGTCGAATCTTATCGCGCGTCTTTTGTACTTCCGATCGTCTTAATTTTTAATCAACTCTCTATATATTCTCATTATTACTTTTTTCGAACAATCACCGTTACCGTCGGCATTGATTTTTTTTTCTTTTTGTATTCTTTTTTTGTCCAAGAGAGGGCTCCGTTTTTTTTTATTTTCACTTTTTGTCGGTCTTATTATCATTATTATTATTATTATTATCTCCCACTTTCGATTATTGTTACGTCCACGAAGCATTATCATCGTAAAATTCAGTTTCGTTATCTCGTCGATTTGGCGCGTAAACCGTCAACATTTCGTTTCGTCCTGTATTCGAAATTGTCGAAAGAAACCCCATCGAAAGTACGGACGATCTACGATATATTATTTCTTATTCTGTTATTTTTTTTTTTTCAAATGATATGATATTGGAAATTAGTTCAAAAGATTTGTTCATCACGTGATGGTGAAGGTTTAGGTGAAGTAACGTGAAAGGTTAAATGGAATTCTAAAGTATGAACGGTCGCCTTTTGAATAGGACGAAGGGGGTTAACTCGTGTTTTTTTTTCCTATAGTTCGCTCCACGGTCAAAACGTACGGACTTGTTACGATACACTTTCATTATCCTTTCGTCATCCTCATCTTCGTATTATTTTTTTCTCTCATCCATTTCTCTTCTTATTCGTCTTTATTTTATTCTTTTTCGTTTTTTCTTTTGTTCAATCTCCTTTCTTCCTAAGTATTGCGAGAACGTAACGGTATATTGCAAGTAAAAGTTCGAAACGACGCAAGTGCTTTACGCGTTCAGATATATTACCCGGAAATAAAAAAATATTTCGCTTATAACGATCACAGGACCTCAGATTACCTGAAGCACGTCATTCTAAAATCTCAAACGCTCCGCTTTTTTTTTTAATCTTCACGCACTCGTTCTCTTCCTTGATGCTCACGAAGCATTCTCATTTGCTCGATTCTACATTCGCACTGCGTGCGCATCCGTGCGTTTACGCGTCGTTTCCAATTTCGTCGCCTCATTCATCGATCTCTTTCATTCGTTCTTTCTTTCGTTATTGCTTCTGTCTCTGTTTTTCTTTCACTCGTAAATTCGTACTCATTCTCACTAACTCTCATTTGTTCTCTTTCTTTCTCTCTCTCTCTTTCTCTCTTTTTCTCAATCATACTTCGTACTGAAATTTTCTCGGCGAAGATACTCGGAATCACGTAAAATCGCACAGATGCGCTCGCCTCACTCGCACGAAATTTCTCTTTCGCCTAACTATCCTAGTCTCATAGACCCTATATTCATTATTTATAATATTTATATATATAATATATATAATATTTAGCATTTAGTTTTTTTTTATTTATCTCTTCTTCATCATCATCTCGAGCGTGCTCGCACACGAAAAACGTTCGTTCGCATTCACGCTCAAATTTTTTTTTTTTCATTTTAAAATGTGTTTTGCGTGCTTTACTCGGGTGACTTTCTACTCTCTTTCTCTCTCTCTCTTTCACACAGTCTCTTTCTCGCTCTCTCTCTCTCCCTCTCTTTCTTTCTCTTCGCACCCGTGCACTATTCTTTTCATTTTTTTTTCTTTTTTGTTTCTCTTCGCTTCTTCCATCATACTCTTCATACTCTGTATGTATATATAATATATATAATATAACTGTTTGTAATAATTATATTTTGTTTGTTCGCTTACGAGCTAATAGTTTTCGTGCTATCACGAGCACAAGTTGCGCGCATTTTTTTTCTTCAAGAGTTTACACAGTACGTATGTGTGTATATGTGTGTGTATATATATATGCATGTGTGTGTGTGTTTAATCATGTGTATCTTACCAGTATTGTATTTTCAGTATGTGCTTAATGTGTACAGAGTGTGTCCTACCAAATGTCTATACGTGCGTGTGTAGTTATATGCGTGTATGCGTTCCCGATTTGCCACGCTATACAGCGTGTGTATATATATATGTTATATATACATGTGCGTGGCTGTGTGTGTGTGTGTGTGTGTGTGTGTGCATGTGCGTCTCTGCGTGGTGTTTATCACTAACGTTCTTTCACACTCGTTTGCATTGTTTTTCGGGAACGCGACACGCTCGTTGAGAAACACGTTCGGCCCTCCTATTTTCGTTCTTTTCTCCACGGAGTTTCTTTGTGTGTATGCATGTATAATATGTGTGCTTTCACGTAGCCGTAGCGTGAATTACGATTACGAGGAGAAGGGCTTATACTCTCTCTTAAGAGAGTGCTGCGACCGATCTTCTCATCGTTTTGTCGACGCACGTATACGTGTACGGCGGTTTCACTCCGACTCTATCCGTTTTCTTTCTATTTTTCATCTGTGTTCCTGTGTGTATCACGTGTTATTCATCTTCTTAAACGTTACGGGAGATTAAGATTAAGGGAACCTTGAGACTGGCTTGTATGTATACATACATACATAGATACATGTACATATATATGTATATAAATATAAATATATAAATATATATATATATATACATATACATATATAATGACCGATGTTCGTGCGGACTTTATATATATGTATATATATATATATATGTATATATAAATATATAACTATACATATAGCTCGGTTGTTGAACCGCGAATCGGACTTGAGAATCACTTGATCATGTGAATTCTCGTTGCCCATCGTTATGGCTCTTGTACTAAAAAAAAGTCATATAAGTACCGCGTCACACGTCCTCAAGGCGATACGGAACGCGACCGACTGATGAGGAGTGGTCGTGTTAGTACACACAACGAGGACGAGTCGAACGACTACGGTCTTTCATTCATTCATTATGGCACGTTTCGGGTGACGACACAAAATTGTAACGGTGGCGACGCGTACCTGTGATCCCAGTGGATCTTAAAGTAGAAGAGGATAGAGTAAGTAGTATCTCCCATAGTTGCGGAAGTACAATCGGCATCATTCGCGATTTGAGAAAAGGGTCGACGGAAGACGACCCGAGAACGTCCATTTTTTTTACACGCGAAAACACCAATAACGTAGCACTCCCGGTTTTTCTTTCTATCACCTTCTCTCTCTGTCTCTCTTCTTTTTGGTGCCGCGTACACGACGTTCTCGATCGAGATCAATACGTTTATTTTTTTTTTTTTCTTTAGGACCGAAATAGGAACAGCGTGTACGACGCGAGGAACATCGTAAAAGTCGGAAGCAAGCGTCGCCACTGTTACGTCGAATCGACACCGTGCAACGGATTAGCCGTACCTACGTCTCTAATATCATCTCCGATGGATCATTTAAATCGAACGGAGTATTGAGTTTCAATACGGCTAAACAAGTTCGGCTCTTTGATTTCGCGAGATTCGCGAAATTAACGGAATCCGGGCCGTGTTTTTCTTGAAAAACAATCGTCCGGTCCGCCTACGAAGTCTTTCATTTCAAACTTCCGCGCGCTTTTCCTTTCGTATATTTTTCATTTTCATACTGCTGAGACGTTGAGTGAATTCGTTGATGACCGCACTTGAACGCACCGCTTTTTACGCGTTTTCGGTATTACCGAGCATGTCTTCTACTTTCCTCTTGACACCTCGATCCTCTTGATGATGTTGTTGCTGATGCTGGTGATGGCCGATGCTGGACGAGCTCTGCTGCTGATGATTGTTTAAAGGTGTCAAGCGTTCAGGCGCTTGTTGTTGATGTTGTTGCTGTTGCTGCTGTTGGTTCATACGCTCGACTTGCTGCAAAGCCGTCTGCTCTTGCGTCCAAGGGGTCCACTCGTCTCAGTAGTAACTGAACTTTCATGGTTGCTGATTGTTCTGTTGATTGACCACCTGCTGGATGGTAAAACTCAGGGCGCGTGGGTCACCGTGAAGCCTCAGGGCTTGCTCTAATCGTTGTTCCTGTAGGCGTAGAGCTTCCCCTGTTGCAGACAAATGCAAAAACGTTAATTATATTTTTAACAGATATTGTTAGATTATAAGATGGAATCAAGAAAGATAATTGGTTTTTTAAACGACTTGAACAAAATCAAATTTTATCAGTTGCCTTCTTTCTTGATTATTCTTAATTCTAGAAACTTACCAAACTCGGGTGACAAGCTGTCTTGTTGTGACATTTGTTGATTCGCGTGATGTCCTGGTATACCGGAAGCTCCACCACCATTGTGTTGCGTTAGATGATGTCTCACATCTCCCCCAACCGCTGAACTTGCCGCTGCGGCCGCTGCCTGGGACACCTGATTCAAATCGATGATAGAGTTATTATCGTGCTATTAAAGGTGTTTTAACGCGACCACAATACGTATCTATCTGTCGCTAATACGTGTCTTCGAGTGTAATTCACGCATAGATTAAGTTACGATCGAATGTTCTCTTTTTATCAATATTCGAATTAAATGTTTATCGTAATAGAATATGGTAATTAGTCAAAGAGGCATTGCTTACTGCTAGCCGAAGGGCAGCTTCAGCTTGAGAACGTAACAAAGCTTCCGCTTGATGCATTCTCAAAGCTTGTTCGGGTCCGGTAGCCTGGACGCCTTGTTGTTGAGATCCAGCCGAGCCTTGAGCACTGCCGCTCATATCTCCGTTGTTACCCATCCTCATGGCTGCTGCTAACGACGCCATGTCTACGGGCGACAAATTCGGCGACACCGAGTTTTGTAGACCTGCGAAATAAAGAAAATATTGTCGAACTTTAGGACTATGTATTTCTATGATATCATACGTACGAAGTGTGACCACATTAAAATCGCGGGCAGAAGAAGGGGGACAGAAAATTTGTATGTAGTCTTATTCTTTATAAACATGTCTCGTAAAAAGTTGAAAAGCGTTGTCTTAAGATTTCGTTGCGTTACAATTCGAAACATGTATCTAAAGTACTTATTTAATATATAGGTGTATACATATATACATGCATATATATATACATATAAAAATATATATGTACTGTTTTTGTTTCGACATTCGTGAATGGGTGGTCAGTGAAAGTTTTATTTCTTTCGAAGGAATATTCGGATTTGCTATGTATGAGTCTCGGGGTCGGGAAAAGTGTTCTTACGAAGAAGATAACGATAGAACTTCAGATTATATGTATGTTATTTTACATAGATACGTTCGCGTACTCGCCCTGCTTAGTAAACTTTTCCGACATAGGGGAACACCACGATCCGATCGACTGCGTTACGTCGTAAGGCAAGTTCGAGTCGGTCGAATCGCGGAGTCTTCACGGAAAAATTTAGCAGAAGGCGAGAACGTGACGAGGCGTAAACCGAAATAAAATGAGATATACGATACGAAGCGTTCGTTGATACGTGTCGTTTATAATACGGCACGTTTAAGAACAGACGAAGCGATTTCGCTTAGACATAGGTTAGTGTTATTAAGCATCGCTATTAATTACGTTCGATGGCATGAGAGCCAGTAACGTCGACACGACGACAGCGACGCGGAAAAACATCATTGTAAATCAATCTTTATCGGTATAATTGGAACGGAGCTATCGTTTCTCCTCTCCCGGATGGCGTCGTCTCGCGTTGTCCGATAAACTGTAATAACGCCGTCGACGTCCTTGAAGAAAACGCAAAACTATTGCGTTTGAACGCTATACGTATGTATCATATGTAATATGTATGTGCTTTCGCTCGTTCAGTAATAAAAGAACGTTTCAAACGATTCGAAAAGCGAATCCTGTCCGTTTCTTGGAGTTGTTTTCTCACCCGCTGACACGGCGGCGGCCATGACGGCCATGCGTTGTTGTTGCGATTGCATCTCGTCGTGATACTGTTGCGCGGAACCCGGCTGACTGCCCGCTCTCAACATTTCACTCAGCTTGTTACCGCTGGGTCCTGGCGATGCCATGTTGTTGTTGTTGTTATTGTTGTTGTTGTTCAATAGACCGGTGCCTGCGCAGAAATCTACTCTCGTTAGTATGCTCGTTCAAGACCGCTTGGCTCTTATATCGCTAATAATTTTTTCATTTTATGAATAAACGAAGCGATCGAGCTCTTTCGACGTATATTAATTCGACGTACAACGATGGGACCGTAGCCGTGTCTCACACTATAGATTATACTATTTATGAACGATTACATGCCTTTTGACGTTCATTGAAACTCGTTTGATAAGTGCAATAAAAAAATGTATTCAATGTAATATGCAATATGTATGTATAATGTAATAAATAATTTTAGAAAATGCTTTTAATCGATCAATTTAGAGACAAGGAAACTGCAATACACGGATACGGCACCGAGCAATGATCGATTCCTTCAGGGCGCAAAACCAATAGTCGGAGCGTACCAGGTTCACTTCCGGCCGACGATAGCCGTCCGTTTCCACTGCTGCTATCGGAGTGGGCCGACGGCGATGGGCACATCGGTGGTTGCTGCAAATTTTGTGGTCCTCCAGATTGACCTCCCAAAACACCTAGCCCCGCACCTGAACGGTATTCGATCAATGAGAATGCATCGTGTACATCGTCTACCACGCATAATAATCATTAGAATTTCATTTTTAAAGAGAATTCGATTCTCGTTTTATACCTAGACTCGAACTCGCAAGAATTTCCCTTTCTCTCCTATCGGCCGCCGCGCGACTCAACACGTATTGCGCCGCGAACTGATGTTTCGGATCCATCCTCATGTGTTCCATATGACTCAACAAACCTGCGATCAAATGCGAACTTATCGTTAGGCCACGCCTTGTCCATTCTTCTTCTCTTGCTTTCTTTCTTTATTTCTTTCTTTCTTTCGAATTCACTTTCGTAAATCGATCGTAAATAACAAGATAATATTACACATTAATGTGTAAATCCGTTAGCGCGAAGGTCGTATCCGAATTGCCCTTGACTCGATGGCAAAGGATGGACAAGAAATTGAAACGAAAAGAATTTATAATCGTTGTCTTTTATCGTGAGATCGATTGGGCTTTCGGAACACTTATTAACGCTGACAGAGATACGGTATACATTTTTTGCTTTGAAATAAAGATGCACTTACCGCTCTCGTGAGTGAAGACCGCTTGACACACCGAGCACGGCCACATTCTGAGGCTCGTGCTAAGTTGACTGGTCTCAGGATGGCAGGCTAGATGCTTCCTAAGGCTACCCTCGTTGACGTAGTGCTTTCCGCACACCGGGCACGGGTGGTTGGCCGTCCGTCGCTTCGCTAGGTAAACCCCGGCAACGGAGGTTGTGCAGTCAGCGGAGGGAACAATAGGGCGAGACAATTTCAAGGTCAATGCCAAGCAGGATAAAGCGTCCCAAGGAACGAAAGCATCATCATCATCATCACCACAATCTCATAATCATTATCATCACCATCATTATCATCAATATCATCATCATCATCATCATCATCATCATCATCATCATCATCATCATCATCATCATCATCATCATCATCATTATTATAATCATCATTCTCATCATCGCATCAATTCATTGTCGTCATCGTCATCATTGATATCGCTATGAATCATCACGCGTATTTATATATATATATATATATCTTTTTCTCCGTCTCCTCGATCGTTCATCTTGACATGATGTTCTTTCGATAGTTCGCTAACGTCGGCCAACGTGGCCGCGGTCGACTTTGTTCCTTCTTCTCTCTCCTTCATCCCATCTCATCCTCACGCACTCACGTGCACGCGCGTGCACGCGCGGCGCTTACGTACGCGTTCCGGGCGACCTCGAAGGCGAAGGGATAGTCCTTGCAGACGCGAATGTCCAAGGATCAGGAGAGCACTGACCTCGGACACGTTGCTCGCTGCCTACCCGTTGAGAATCCCTTTCACGAGCGAGGTCGTCGGACCAAAATCCAAGAAACGCGGACGCGCGCGCGCGCGCGCGCGTACGCGCATGCGCTCCGATCAAACGTCGCGAACGCGCAGAGAAAGTCATTAAAATTCTCGTATTTCTTTTTTTCTTTTCCTTTTTTTTTTTCTTTATTTAATCTTTTCCTTTCTTATTTTTTTCTTTCTTTCTTTTTTTTAACCGCATTACTCTCCTCCCTTTCCAGATTATATTTCGAATCGATGATGGAAAAATTTGAAAAAATTTCGTTACGATGATATTTTATTTATTCTTTTTCCTTTCTCTTTTATTTTTACTTTTTATATTTTCTTTCTTTTCTCCCTTTCTAGATACTTTCCGTGCGCGTTCGCGATATACAAAGCACTAACGGACACACAAAAAGGCGCGCACAGAGGTCGAACGAGACACCCTCGAAGCACCGAAAGAAGACATATGTGTTTGTATATTAGTTAAGAACCCAAATATTAGTCGGTGAGTGTGCCAAGTGCTACACCCCTCTTCTGCCCAGCGAAATATTACGAAGAAATGACAGGACAACGTATGCATAATTTGCCCGCGCCAAAAGCAATTCCTTTCAGGGGGTGGGGGATAATATAAGGCATACTTAAAGGCTAAAGACGAACCACCCCTCGTGTCTCGACGAGTGGTTGCTCTACCTCTCTCTTAGCCTTACTTACGGTTTTACGATATCGTTACGCGAATATATATTCACTTTTGTCTCTCTCTTTCTCTTTTTTCCTCCTTTTTACTACTGCTATCTTTTTCTCGCTTTCCGCTCTCCTTCCCTCTTTCTCTCTTTTTCTTTTTTCTTTTTCTCTCTTTCTCTCTTTCCCTTCTTTTTTCTCTCTTTCTCTCTCTTTCTCTCTCTCTCTGTCTCTCTATCCCTTCTTCTACCTTTTGACAGTTTTCCACCCCGAAATCGCGTAAGATAAGGTTAGAAGCATCCCTACAAATACCCAACCGAATTGATCGCAATGTACGCGAAGGAACGAATCTATGAATTTGAATAAACATCTGTGAATATACGAAGTTAACTTTAAAAAGATTTAAAATAAAAGTAATAAACAAAGAAGAAAGAAAGAAAGAAAGAAAAAATAAGACAATAACAAATTCGTTCCTAACGCGGTCAGTGCGAAATGATAGAGTAAACAGGATAACGTAGTACGTATGCACGAGGAAATAACAGTAAAGAAACGTGCTTGAAAAATAGAAAATATGGAATTGTAGTAAAGAGGTCAAATAATTGGGGGTGGAACCCGATGCCTAAAAGGTAGAAGAAAACGACTAGGAGGCAATTAATGAGTAAAATATGAGGGAGAAATAGAGAGACGTAAAGTGAGACGCTATAATCTCGACATTGTTTGTCTGTCGAGTCGTTTCGATACTTACTGGCAACGCCGGAGGCATTTGGATCCTTGTGGGTGTGCTTCATGTGCTCCATCAGAGCTTCGCCACCGAGGAAGAGTTTGTGGCAGACAGGACAGCTGGTTGCGTTCGGGCCGCCGATCAGGGCGGCGTGTTGCTGGAACACAACACGCTGTTGCAACTCCTTTTTTGGGGTGCCGGAAGAAGAAGAACCGGAAGCAGGCACACGCGGCACACCCGGTAGAGAGCCGACCCAGAGAATACCACCACAGAGTTGCGAACCAGAAGCGCAGGACAGGCAGGGCACAGAACAGAACGATTACCGGTAAGAGTTAAGGCACCAATTAACCACCCCCATCACCACAATAGTCGCACCATCACCATCGCGCTATATATCTAAGGCATTGCGAGAATGTTCGAGAGTCTGGTTTCTAATTGCAATAATATTTTACTGTATATTTAGTATATGGATCATCGTATTATAGATATTTTTATTTTGATAAAGATCGTACGTCCTACGTAGTGTCTTAGGAGAACGTAAAGGAGAACGAATAATAGCCGAACCAAGGATTTACCGTTACTTGGTAGTACTTACTCGCCGCGAGGAAGATTCTCCGTCTTCCGTCTGATCGCAATTACGTGGCATTCGTATAGCTGATTTCATGGTAACTTTTTTTAGAATTGAATAATTTCTTTCTTGGTTTAAAGATAACGTTATACAATGATCCTTTTTTTCTTCTTTTTCTTTTACTTATTAGGATATTATGCCTATGTAGCGTAATTTACATAACGATTATTTCTCGCAAAGGGAAAAGAATGCGATTTGAGAAGTTAAGAAAAGTAAGTTATTACAAAAGCAGACTTTGAATGAAAATTATTGCTGCAATACCAGACAGTCGAACGTTAACGAAGCGTGGGGGCTTGGAGAACGATCGGAGTATGGCTCCATTCGTAATCAGGACTTTTATCTAATCTCTTTGCTATTATTCGTCTTCGATATGCACGTGCATTCATAATTATAATATACACGTCTATGTCTGTGTATGGTAGTCAATACGGAAATTGCGAAAACAAAGGAACCACTCTTGTCGACGGTGACGCTCCGATCGACCTCACTGAACTTCACCGATGAACGGTATGGATGGAAAAGGCGTTAAACTCTAACACCTACGATTTATCGATAATTTCTATCAACATGACCATCGTCAGAATGTCGCATATATCACACTATCTTCATATGGAAAATCTTTTATTACCATTTATATACTAATCTACTCGCCAAACTATTATCGCGGCTTCTCACGATGGGCCATGTTATTAATTTATTATTAATAACATTAATGAAAAAAATTAATGAAATTCGACGTCCTCACTATCAGGCAATACATTTCTTATACGCGGCCTCGTATTAAAGAAATGGTTTCGCGGTAGTATCATTCTTATTTTCCCCCTCTTTTCTCATCTCTTTCTATATTTCTTTCTCTCTCTCTCTCTCTCTCTCTCTCTCTCTCACTCTCTCTCTCTCTCTCTCTGTCTCTGTCTCTCTCTTTCTTTCTTCCTCTTGCATATACGAAGGTCAGTTACACTCACACGAGGCGGTAGGGGGGTACGCGCCCGAGGAAAAACATGGCGGCCAACCTTGTACGAAAGACTGCTTAAAGCGGAGGGAGAAAAGAGAAAGAAGAAGAAGAAGAAGAAGAAGAAGAAGAATAACGCAGCCAAAGGAGGAGGCGGACAGGAAAGGCTAAAACGAGACAAGACGGCAATGACCCGAAACTTTTGGCGGAGTCTCACCATCTCGTTTCTTCTTTCCTTCCTTCCTTCCTTCCTTCCTTCTTTCTTTTCTTTCATCCATCTATCCATCCAACTTTTCTTTCTTCCTTCCTTCCTTCCTTATTTCTTCTAACATATAATTCTTTATTGTTTCTATCTCTATAGAAGAAGACTTAAGAAAAAAGTCTATTCCCTATCTTCATTCTATTCTTAGATTATACTTAAAAAGAAGAATTCAGATTGTATATCCCATAAAACTAATATGAAGAATTTTGGAATCGTGGAAATGATTAGGAGATCGAACTAATTCTGAAATATAGTCCTCGGCAGGAGATTCCATTAGTTAAATGTGATTATTTTCTCTGACTTATGCTAATTTGATAATACAATACGATAACGATTATCACTTGGGATCTCTTGATTTAAAAAGATACGTTCGATTGTGATTCTAATTGTCATTAATTCGAAGAAAGTAGAATATAGTTAGATATTTGGATGTATATGAGGAGTATGATATACATATGTATTATCGTAAGAATTCGTTTAGAATGCGAAACGAAAGGGACCACTTCTGTGGTTAGGTAGTAGTTAGGTAGTAGGATCCGTCGGACCGTGTTTCCGATCCCGGACCTAGGTTAAACCCGGACGAACAAGTGGATGAGAAGAAAAGAAGTTAGAGGTCGACGCCAGGAGCATCTAAAACGGGACCGAACGGCAATGACCTTAATGTTTCGGGGGCCTCCTTTCTTTTTCATCTCTTGGAGCTGTCCTTTTTCTTCGTCCTCCCCTCCCTCTTACTCCTTCCCAATTTTTTCCATTTTATTTTCATCGTCGTCGTCGTCGTCGTCGTCGTCCTCATCTCCTTCTCCTTCTTCAACAGTTTAATCTTTTTTCAGTACGTTCTTCGGCGAGTCTTCTTGTCTCCTTCCTTTCTTTTTTTTCCCGGACCTAAGGCAACTTCTATCGTCTTGTGAAGGAGACGAGCGAAAGAAGAGAATGACGAAGAAGAAGAAGAGGAGGAAGAGGAGGAGGAAAAAGGAGGAGAAGAAGAAGAAGAGGATGAAGAGGAGGAGGAAAAAGGAGGAGAAGAAGAAGAAGGAGGAGGAGGAGGAGGAGGAGGAGGAGGAGGAGGAGGACTACTGCGACGCTGGCCACCGCCACCGCCGCCGCCGCCGACGCTGGAGCTGCCGCATGCAAGTTATTCTCGGAGGGAGGCTGCGGTCCGTAGGTTCGACGCCCCGACCTGGCCCAACTGGAAAAAACCGGTTTCTTCGCTCGTGCTCTTCCTTTTTTGCCTGCATCCTCGCTTTTTGCGCCGCTCTCGAGTGCCTCGACTTCTATCTTTTTCTCTTTCTCTCTCTCTCTCTCTCTCTCTCTCTCTCTCTCTCTCTCTCTTTTCCTCCCACCCTCCATCCTTCTCTCTCTCTCTCTCTCTCTCTCTCTCTCTTTCTCTCTTCTGCCGTTTCTTTCTCCTCTTCTCCTTCTTCTTCGTTCCTGCCACACAGCATCTCGCCTCTCCTCATCCTTTTCTTTCGATTCCACTTCATCCTCCGTCCCACACCTCTTTCTCGAGACTGACTTTTTCTTCTTCTTCCTCATCCTCTTCTTCTTCTTCTTATCCTCCTCCTCCTCCTCCCCCTCCTCCCCCTCCTCCCCCCTCCTCCTCCTCCTCTTTATTCTTCTGCGAGATCTCGCTTCATCGTTCTTTTCCAGCATCAGACTGAGCGAAGCTCAACGTAGCGTGGGCGAATACTCCGAAGGAGTTTATGATTCGCCGTGACCAGATTCATCTTTCTCTTTCTCTATCTTTCTATATCTTTCTCTCCCGGGCAGTTTCTTGGCTGGTCGTTCTGTTAAACCGAAACTAGTATCTCTAATTCAATAGTTAACCGGGGTCGCCTTACGATTTCTCCTTTTGGAATCGATGAAATCGTGTCCTCCTTGATATAAATTTCACAGTGACCGTGTCATAAAACTCGAAGGAAGTTTTCAGCTCAGCAACTCGACGATTTTGCTCGGTAATAATTTATCATCTTTTTCTCTCTATCTATCTATCTATCTCTTTCTCCCCTCCCCTCTCTCTCTCATCTCGTTCTCGTTCAATTATTCTTTTTGAATTATCGAGTTTCCGTTCCTACAGACGAGAAAGATATCGCTCAAAGATTATCGCTTCGCTTCGAATTCTTTGAGGCCCGATGCCTAGGGGTCCGGGCCAGGGAGTGGCATAAAAAGGAAGTGGGTGTGAGCACACGCGTAGCGGTGCGTGACGCTTAGCTCGATGTAGCCATTTTGTGTTCCGCGTAGAAGGGACCGTCTTTGATCAACCGGTTGCATTTTTTTTTTCTTTACTTTTTTTTTTTCATGATCTTTTTCGTTTTATTTTTATTTATTTAAAACTCTGCGACACCTTCAACGGATCATCGAAAAAAGATAAGCCCTCAATTTCTTCTTATCGCCACAGACAACACGACATCTGTCTCGGTTATTCCAGTTTCATTCGCTTCTCATTTTCTTTATCTTTTCTTTTTCTTTTTCTTCCACTCTATCTTTCTCTTCCCCCTTGGTACATCGATCGATTTTTTCTTCCTTTCTTTCCAATTTTTTTATACTCGCGTCAAACGCGTTACTTATTTTATTATTTCTTTTATTTAATTGGAATTATTATCATCATCAGGAAGCGTAGGAAAAAAATATAAACTCGTCGAACTTATATGGCGTATAATCGTTTTAATGCCAATGAGCGAGATTGCGCTGTGTCACGTTTCATGTCAAAAACTGTCAGAGCATCGGGTAGCGTTGCGCAATTGACGGTGCGCAATCATTTCTATCGACGTGTGTTAAAACAAGTCCTATATTAAATCGTTGTTTTGGAATGTTTCGATGAGATTTCATTAGAACGAGCATTATCGCGTCATTTCTCCTTTTTCGAAAAGATATTATCAAAGACATTCGGTCTACAAACGGTTGAGACAATACGAGGATTAATTCTTTTTCTTTTTTTTCTTCTTTTTTTGACTCGCAAAGCTTCCACGACGTTTAATTAAGCCGGATAGAAATGAAATTACGTTGGCAAATCCGACGTGGGTATACTGCGATGTAGTTGGGTGAATAAGTAATTGAGCGAAAAAAGAAGAAAAAAGAGAGAAAAGAAATATAAAAAAAGAAGAAAGGAAACGAAAACTAGGAATGAGAAATAATAAAAATCGAAGCTCAAGTTGAGTCAATTCGCGGCGATTCTCTTTTCATCGAACGCGCCGATAAAGAGCCAAGGCCGTTCTCGTGGCGCGCAATTCTTTTCTCGTTGTTGTTCCTTCTTTTTCTCTGTCTCCTTTCCTTGGCTTTTTTAGTCGCACTCGCGAGGTCGCGAGCCTCGCCAGCAGACAACCTTCGCACGATTCTTCGACTCCGTTGAGCTCGAACGGAGCCTGCAAAAGATATTCTTTCGATCGCATCTCTTTTCCTTCCTCGCCCTTTTTTTTTATTTCGTGTTATCACTCTTTTTTCTTTACTCTCTCTTTCTCTCTCTCTCTCCCTTTTCTATTTACCATTGCCCCATGAGTTCTTTAAATAAATTTCAGAATCGATAAATGAAATAAATATTTTTGATTTTCACACTTTTCCCTTTCACGAGATTATGAATGATTCGTAGCATGTCATTGAGCAAATCGTAATTAAATATTATTCATAATCTTTTCGATAGTCAATCTTTCTCTCTCTTTCTCTTTCTCTCTTTCTCCTTTTCACTTTGTTACTGAGCACATTTGACGTGTGCAGCGTGCGATTGCGCCGATGGATATTCCTGTCAAACTTTGCAATTTCACATCATACGTACATACATACGTATATATGTATGTGTATATATATATATATATATATATATATATATATATATTTATATATATATGTATGTATAGACATCGGCAGTATAATGAAAATGGCATGGAATCGAGAAACCTGCATATTTTAAGTTTATCGATAGCGTGGTCGTTTCGATTACACGCATAACACTTATTCCTAGAATAACGATAAATTAGGACGATGAAAATTATATCGATTAATGATTGTAGTTTTCATTGCAATTCTGAGGATCGTTCTATGCAGTTATCTAATTAAACATTGATATCGTTAGCGATGGAATAATATAGCAGAAGCAATAAAATACATTTACCAGAGAACTCAAGTTTCTAGGTATATTACTGAATTTCCTATCTCTCTAAACGCGTAGTTATACATTTATATTGCAGATATATTATAAACATATATCTGCATACATACATACATACATAAATACATACATGCATACATACATATATACATGTAAACACGCTATTATCTATTTTACATATATCATGTATGGTCATGTTTTCGGACGAGTTAAATTCAAATCAAAAAGAAATACGTTTCGATTTTAAATATCGAATTTATTTTATATCTCTGTCTAAAACAAACGAACAAATAAACAAAAGAATCAAAAACAAGAAAAAGAAGAAAGAAGAATAATAAAAATAGAAAAAGAAAAGAATTTAATTTTCGCTTGGTGCAAATATTAAACGAGCGAATAACGCGAGCGATAATGACGGCTTTATTTAATCTATATAAAAAATACATTGTTTGCCGTTCGATAACCCCTCCCCACCACTCAACCACCCACCCCACCATATCCCACCCGAAGTACGAGCAGTCTCACCCTAGATTATTGGCGACGACTACGACGACAACGTACTCTTTATTACTTCCCATTTTAATTTTAATTCACTTTCGAGCAACGTTGTTTCTATTCGTACAGCAACGTTGTCGTGCGTTCTCAACACGTGTCGCGTGATCACCGAGGATGGAGAAGGAAATTCGAAGGTGAAAAAAGAGGGTTGAAGAGTTTTGCCAATGGCAGTTCTGGAAAAGGCGAAGTCGAGAGAAAAAAAGAGAGAGAGAAAGAGAGAGAGAGAGAGAGAGAGAGAGAGAGAGAGAAAATGAACACATAGTCCGAAGGGTTGTCGCGGACAATGGGTAGTAGAAATATACTGGTCCGCTTTCGAATCGGCGCGGGAATGATTTCATTAGGGCTCGTTCTCGCTCGAACACGTACGACAACGACGACGACGACGAAAGAAGGAGAGAGAGGGATAGAGAGAGAGAGAGAGAGAGAGGGAGAGGGAGGGAGAGGAAAATAGAGAGGGAGAAAGAAAGCTCGTCGAGCCGCAGAGGCGGAGTTAAAAAAATTAATACCATAGGGGTTGAACGCGATCTAACGATGAGGAGAAAAAAAATGTCCCCGTTCAGGACTTAATTATTAGCTCGTAGGTACACGTTTTTTCCCTCCTTTTTCTCTTCTTTCTTTCCTTCTCTTTCTCTCTTGTTATTGTTGTCTTTTTTTTTTACCCCCATAACCCTTTCCCTTCACACATTCGATCTTAATCCATCCGTTGAACCGCAAACGCACGAATCTCAATATAATTTTTTTACGTTACTTGAAATTCAATCTTTTTATTTTTTGTTGTTTTTTTTTTCTTTTCCTTAAGCCAGTTCTTGACGAGAGAGAAGGATTAAATTTTATAGGAAGGATTTATATAGAATATTTAGATTCCATTTTGTTTCGTTTCCATGGTCCTCGTTAAAATGTGTTTTTAATTCTGTTATTATTACTTCATGCCATCTTTCCTCTCTTTTATCGACGTCCATTTGTGTTTTACCATTTCGTTCTTACTACTTAGTTTCGTTAAAATCTTGTTAGCGGAAAATCTTTTTCGGAAAGAATCGTGGAAAAGTTGTTTCTTCTCTCTAAAAGACGAATTTTTCTCAAGAGCAGGAAATGGTCAAAAGTAATTCGGACTCCCGCGAAAGGTCGCCCGTTTCACTTTTCTATTTTAACTGTACAAAAAAGAAGGAAAAAATGAAAAAGAGAGAAAGAGAGAGAGAGAGAGAGAGAGAGAGAGAGAGAGAGAGAGAGAGACAAAGAGCGAAGATCCTTCTGGAGATTCGCCAGGCAACAATGTTTACCGCCGTAGAAGGCTGAAGTAGAGCTTCTAAAGAAGTGAGTTTCGAGCTTGCTTGCTTAATTGGAAAACCGAGCGGACGTTAAGGACCGACGATTAACTACCCTTATCGAAGTGTCGAAGAAAGCGTTGGTATATCGAATTTTCCGGGAAAACCAATAGGAGAATGATCCTTTCTATCTTTATTCTTTATTTTTTTCTTTCTTTTCTTTGTTCTTTTATTTTCGTTAACCTGAGATCTACGTTCAACAATGCTTCATTATGATGTATCAGTATCAGTATGGTGCAGTATGAATAGAAAAAAGAAACGAAAAAGAAAATATGTCGATAAAAAACAAAGAAGCAGCTTCACCCCTTAATAGATATCAAGGTTAAACCGATAATTTACGTGCTATGCAAATCGTTTAAACGGCCGGTTTAATCAATTTATGCAACGCTTTTCCAGACTGATGCGTAAGTACGTTTTTTTACCATTTTTCTTTTTTTTGTTTCCCTCCTCGCCCGAATTAATTCACCTGTTGCTACGAGCTTCGGTATTAATGATTGATCGGCTTTCGTTTAAAATATTTATCGAGAATGATAGGTAAAAATAAGTCTAGCTTGACGGTAATAATGAAAATCAAACGGTAAAATATAAACCACACATACGAGCATGATAAGCGTGGTCGAAATGCGCAGATTGAAAGGGTTGAAATTACAGTTCAAAAGGTATGATTCCCGTGGGTATTCCCATCGGTGAGATCGTTTTACCTTTAATCGTCATTACGGGGTATTTCGACGATAAGGGACAAAGGAAAAGCCGTATCTAATGGCGAATAATTCGGATCGACGTTACATCAACGTTAATACGAGCATATTCACATTGACATTTGCATATGCATATGCATTTTCCTTTAATGTTGCCATGAATATAGTAGGTCTCGTTCGCGAAGTAATTTCTTTTTTTTTTCTTTTTTTTTTTATAGAACCGTTCCGTGTCGTTGAACGACTAGGAGTATACTACAAGGGGAAAAAATGAGTGTGACAGTAGAAGTGAGGTAGAGCTAGTAAAAGAAAAATCTGAGAAACGAGACTAAACGATTACGACCGTCAAGAGATTTTCGGTGAATTTCCAGTAACAGAGTAGTAGTACTCGCCGCGAGAGAAAATAAATCTAATGGCTAACGAGTTTTTACCGAGCTACGCGCTGGGGGCAATTAAGAAAAGAGGAGGTAGGGTGCGAGTTAGGTGAGTCAGAGAAAAAGGGTCTTGCTCTCTCTTTCTCCCTCTCTCTCTCTCTATCTCTCTCTCTCTCTCTTTCTCTCTCTCTCTCTCTTTCTTTCTTACTTTTTCTGTTTGTCCGTGTTTTCCCAGGGAACAGGGGGAATCTACCGTGTTACACGACATTCAACCTTTGTACCGCTAAACTACGGATAAATACTAAGATTCCGTGACAGTAGACTCTGAGACTTTGAGGATAAAAAAGAAATGAAAGAACCTATGATGGGGTTGAAGAGTAAGGGATGACTTTCTTTTTGCTTTTTTTCTCAACTTTTTTATTGTTCCGTCGATATCGTTCTCCGTCGTAATACCGCACGTAGAAGAAAGTTAAGACGTTACTTTATGAAAGTAATCCCACCGTTGTTTGTATTACGCTTTTATGTATGTGTATTTCAGTCTTATTTTCAGATATCGTCTTTTATGCCGTTTCCCGATAGATATTTTGCAATATGTCTTCGCGCGGCGCGTAACACAGCCACGGACATACACACACACTCACATACATATACACAGGTGCGTATCAGCCTATTGGATACTTGCCCGCGATGTAAAAATAACAACAAAAATCCACGTCGTTGAGTTTATTTTGATCTCGTCCTGGTTTTTCGAGCGTTAACGGATACGCTCGTCGGACGTTCTTCTTTCGTATAATCGCTTCGATAACTTTCGAATATATCTACGTGTGAACATTGAACAAAAAAAGAAAAAAAAAAAAAGAAAAGGAAAAACGTCGGACGGACGATCGACGAAATAAAAAAGAAAATAAACAAAAAAAGGACCATAAACTACGTTAACGTATTTGCTGTGATCGATCCAATCAGGTTCGAGGTAAGTTTGATTTCAAAGGAGAAGAATCGTTGATCCATGACGATTTACATATACAGATAGATTAATACTTACTTGTAGATATATACATATATAAATATACACACATACACGTACGTACATGTGTAAATGGAGGAACAATGATCGCAATGAAGGAAACGCTCGGATGACTACGCTTTCTCTAAGACCGCCCCTGTCTGACGGTCAACGGGAAGGATGGGGAGGGAAGGTATGATGGGAGGTACGAAAAGGGGGATGAGTGTCGAAGAGAATAAAGGAAGGAGGAAAAGTGGAAAGAAAGTGGGATGGAGGCGGAGGGGGAGGGTGTGTGTAGGTACCGTAGTCGAGAGCTTTCATGCCCGAAGTAATACCGCCGATCCGTACTCTCTATAATACATTTACGCTTCGGCCTATTATAATATTATGCTCGGAGTGTATTGTCTTTCCTTTTCCAGGGATAATGTTTCGTCGACACGCCAAGTTACGAGCTACCGGCGTAACTCTTTCGTTTCTCTTTCCACGATCATCCCTCTCCATCTCTCACCTCCCCTCATCCTTTCCTCTCCTATCAACCTCGCACAACCTCGTCGTCCTCTCTTTCTTTCTCCCTAGTCGGCAGTTTTATTTCATTTTATTTTCAAAACCGTTTGCTCTGTTTCGATTTCACCGACACTCAACGAGATTGCGTTGGGAAACGAAACACAATCTCGCTTAAACACAATCACGATGTAGATTCGCACGTTCAACGTAGGAAGTAGAATCGAGTACCGGTATATTTCTAATACAGCAATAGAAGCTGTGCTTTTCCTCTTTTTCTCTTTTTTTTTTTTCCTTCAAAAGACGATTTGTTTTCTAATATGACGCGCTTTCAGCATATTTGGTATAAAAATTTGTAGGGTTCATGAAAAACGGGATATTCTTAAATGCTAATCGGGTAATATCTCTTTTCTGTAATCTATAAGAGAATGTTAATGGCATTCGATTAACCGTATCGAATTTATAGCATTAATATGATAATATCTGGTATATTACGTAGAAATAATAATTATTTTTTTTCTTTCAACTACTCACATATAACGATTACTTTCAGCATCTAATCCAACGAGTTCATTTTTGTTTTTTGTTTGTTTTTTTTCCTCTCTCTCGCTTCGAAAGATTCAACTTTTAGCGATTTATGTTCGGAGTGGTCCTTCGTTATGATTCTCTTCGCTTCTTCTTTCAACATCCTTCTTTTTAGGTCGTATATTTTTTCTCTCTCTCCCTTTTCTCTCTCTCTCTCTCTCTCTCTCTCTCTGCGTTTCTTTCTCTCTGAAACTTCATCTTACTTTTTTTTTTTTTAAACAACCAGTCGTTAGATATCAGAGTCTTCGTCCGACGGAACGAAGTGACTCGAAATAGCGAAAACAATTTCAAGAAATCTGCCCCGGCGAAAATTCGATTAGCCGCGGAAGATGGGCTCGAGTTCTCCATTTGTTTCGTTTCGTTTCGTTTTATTTCCAACGGACGAACTCCGTTTCTGTCGCGTTGGCGGCTTTTAATTACTCCTCCGTACTCTTACAAGATCGTCTACGTTCGTTCGTTTCTTCTTCTTCATCTTTTTCTTCATCTTCTCACGTTCTTTCTCTTCTTCTTCTTCTTCTTCTTCTTTTCCAATCTTTTTCTTCTTCATCTTCTTCTTTTACTTTTTACGAATCTTTTTTTTCTTTTTATTTTTTTTTCTCGTTATTTTATCGACGAAAACGTTTAACTACTTTCAGATCGGCTATTCTATCGAGTTCTTGTTTGTTATTTTCTTTTAGGTTGTAACAGTAACACGAGTATTATTCTCGGAAGAAGGAAGAAAACGATAAAGCCGTCTAGTACGATCGTGAAAAAGGAAGTCGGTACTCTGGACTACTTGGGAAAAAGTGGAATCATATTTTACGCGCATCACTGTGAGCGTCCTACTCGTCGAACAATGACGGAACATCGTGTCAATGGATAGGATCGCAAGAAACACGTTTAGATACTGTTCGTTCGCGCTACACGTCGAAGTAATCCTACCAAGACCTTACCAGGAAGAACGAGAACTCGTCTTGTATACGTAGGCTACCTTGCTATCTCGTGCTCGACAACGGCTAAAAAAAGAGACGGGGTATAAAAAAGAAGCAGCTCGTAATAGCCCTTTAATAGCCGAGTACTTTCGTATCGCCTTATTTTCCTTCGCCGTATACTATCCTGTTTTACCCTTTTTTCCATGATGTTAAAGAAAGAAGGGAAAAAAAATAAAAAATAAAATAAAAAAGAAAAAAAGATAGAGGGAGAGGAAAAAAAGGAAAACGATAGGCGGATGGGTGGGTTCGCTGACGCGACTTTACCGGAGATTTATCGAGGCCGTGCCTGAAGGGACTAGGTGGGATCACCACTAGCCCCTTCCTTAACCATGGATTAGCTTTCAATTAGAGCATCCCGATGAGAGCTGGGCGTTAAAAAGAAGAATATTTATTGGCGTGGGAAGAACGACGTACGAGAGGTATTTTATCGTCGAAGGAAAATTTCCCTTTTGTATTACGTGTCTGACGTAAGTTTTTTCTTTACTAAATTCCCCTATTTTTTGATAAATTATGCAATTATGACAAAAATTGTGTACCTATTAAAGTTGCGCGCGCGCGCGCGCGTGTGTGTGTGTGTGTGCATGAAAAAAAAATTATTCTTTCGTTGATATTATATTTGAACCAAACTCTCGCTGAGTGTTCTTTTCTTAAGGATTATGAAAAAAATAAAGAAAAAAATGAATAAAGAAAAAAATTAAAAAAAAGAAGGAAAAAGACAACAAAAAAAGAAAATTTGTCGAACAACAAAATTCGATCGGTCATAGGAAAAGTAGTCTTATCTCGGTAGTAGCAACAACGATCCGGTTGTGAACGCTACGTTCTATAAATAGAAGGAGAGAAAGAGAGAGAACGAGAGAGAGAGAGAGAGAGAGAGAGAGAGACTGTTAGGAGCCCGATGTAATTGGTATCGGCAAAAAGTTTCACCGTACACAGCAGTTCAGCTCCTCCTTGCGACGGAAGCTGAGAGGAAAAGGAGAAGGCATAGACCTCTTCCTCCACCACCTCCTCATCCTCCTCCTCTTTCTCCTCTACCCCTCTCCCCCTTTTCTCCCGTACTTACAACAGATGCCTTCCCACGTTTTTTCGACGAGACATGTGCCCGACGCGCGCTTTCAAAGGGTTGAGAAAGTTACTAGCTCGCTCGACCTTACTCGACGTATCAAGTGAAAGAGAGATCGATTCGCGTTTTTCATTCTCCTGCGAAAGGGCTAAATTCGAAAATCGATTTTGTTCTCGCGTCACACACACACACACACAAATATATATCTCCATCGTATAGTAGTAGATGTACATATACATCTACATAAAAAGACTCGGTCCAATCGAAACGTTAGGGTAAATCAAAACTTTCGTTTTTCTTCCTTACGAAACGAACGAGAACACCCTTCGTCGTCTTTACGATGCGTTTCACTCAACCCTTTCGCATCGAAGGGCGTCGAAGGGTAGAAACTTGATGTGGTTTTTTGCTTCCAATTTTTTTCCTTATCTCATCTTTTTTCTCTCTCATACACACACACACACACACACACACACTCTCTCTCTCTCTCTCTCTCTCTCTTTTTCTCTTCCTTTCGATAGTATACAGGGCCTTCGGCGATGTAACCGTCATAATTTCAAAACGTTTTATCGTTAACAGACTGTTGAACAATCTTCGAGGGTTGGAAGGGATATTCTAATCCAAATGAAGTATTAAGAATATTTCTTAACGAACCTATATATTATACTCTTATTGCAACATATCCGAAGCTCTCTACATTGAAATTATTAGACCGAAACCAAAGCAAAGCGAAGCGTTTTCTATATATTATATTTAATAAAAGCGAGAAATATCGTAAGCTAAGACATGGATAATATTTTAGCGACTTCCGGGGAAATACCTAAATGATTAATGATAATCAAGATTTAAAGGATCGACTTAAGACGATTCAACGATGACTAAGAAAGATATACAATTTTATTATGATCTTTTAATTTATTCGACCTATAGTAACGTATTGATTCAATGCAAGCGTGACCCACCACCGTGTATGCGTAATCTGCTTGCGTGCGTGCCTTGGACGCGTGCTTTTTTCGATTAAGATATAAGAATAGAAGGAAGATTAGAAAAATGAAAAGATATAATGGATAATAGAGTTAAACGAAATAGCCAAAGAGAAGAGATCATCGTTCATTACGAGTTCACGCGTTTCAACGATCGACCTTCGTCTTTCTCGGATCCATGGGCAGCGGCCCCAGCCCATTATCTCTTTAAAATAGCGATAATGCGTGTGTTGGACGTCGGATTTGGTACATACATGACTGACCTTCGACGTATGGGTACGGAGGCTGGACTCCGTGGCGAAGCCCTTCCCGCAGATGTTGCAGTGGAACGGCCGGTTCTTCGCCCTTTCCACCTGGGCATCGTGATTCCGAAGATGTTGCTGAAGGTTCGATAGTTGGATGAAAGCCCGTCCACAGTCCGGTAAATGGCACTTGTACGGTCGTTCACCTACGAACAAATTACAATTGTCGAATGTTAGAAAAAATTAATTTTTCTTTTTAAAATTACGATCTATCCTAGCTTTTTTTTATTCTTTCTGTTTCTTCTTCTTCTTTTTTCTTTTTTTCTATTGTTTTTACCATACAAACATATCGCACGGTTGATATTGAAATCGATTTTAAAGAAAAGAATTCATTTCTTCTTATTTTTTTTTTTATGGTTCCCCTAAAAGCAGTCGATAATTACGAACGATGTGTAAAGACCGATATGGCTTAACGTGTGCCACGAAAATGATGATCCTTCGGTCGATTAGCAAGGGAAAGAAAGTGAATCGTTGATGGCGCACCAAGCGAGGAGGGTACTACGAAGGCACTCGAGCGAATCGTCTAAGCATTAGACGTAACGAGCTGTAGTTAGAATTCGTGCTCTCGCGACAGACCGACCGACCGACTGCCGAATCGGAATTGTTTCGGGTATTTGCTTATCGATAGTAGTAGTCACGTTAGAGAGAACGAATTTCGATGAGATTGCATACGATAGATGATACGTGGGTTAGACAGTTCATCGATGAGTGCTTTTCACGCTTCGTATCGCCGGTTTAATACTATTCTACGTATGTATCTAATACATACATACATAAATATGTGTGTATGTGTGTGTGTGTGTTTATATATTAGAAGAGTCCATTGGATCTTCGACCGTCAATTTTATCGAACGACAAAATTTCAGTTTCATTTCGAATTTTATATCATTTATTCATTTACGATAAAAATCTTTCAGGAATATTTCGATAAATTTATATCAGTAAAACGTCACATTCTTCATTTTTTTAAATTAATATGTCTGAGAGAAAAATAGATAGAGTTAGATAGAAAGAGAGAAAGAGAGAAAGATAAACAGAGAAAGTGTTAGAGAGAGAGAGAGAGAGAGAGAGAGAGAGAGAGAGAGAGAGAGACGAATTTCACCTATATTTTTACGCTTCGTATTTTTATTCATTAACGCTTTAGCAACGTAATTTATATATTTCGCGGATAAAGTACCATACCTATGAGGGTGTCATAATGTGTGCTCGTAATTTCCGCGGTGCAAAAAAAAAAAGAGACGCGTGTAAATATGAGCGTGTGTACGGAATAGTAAACCGTGAAAATAAATTCAGACATTAAATCGGCCTATCAGTACACCTCGTGTTTTTTCTCCTTTTTTCTTTTTTCTTTTTTTTTCCGCTGGCATGCAACAGGTATCAGCATCCACGTCTATCGGCGAGTAAAGGGAAAGTTTTGTCTCCCGTTCAACATTCCGGCCGTTTAAATCGAGTGCCTTTGATTTTTTCTCCCTACCCCTTCCCTATCTCTCATTCCTCGTACATTGAAAGATTCTTTTTTCTTTTTTTTGCTTTCTTTTCTTTTTCTCATTCTTCTGTACGATTGTTACGAACGACGATATTTCTTTTCGAAAGGGCATGAGGAAAAAGAAAAAGAATAAAAAAGAAATCGTTTGTAATGCTTTCGTTACGTTCTTTCATTGAACGCATTATCACGCATTCGTGACCGATCAAGCGAATAAACGAGATTGGCTTAATTTCAGTTCAGTTCTTCTTTTTTGATCCATTAATTCCTTCACTCTTATACCGTGTCGTAAGTGCGTAAGACTAAGTGCAAAGAGAAAAATTGTCTGCGATATATTACAAAATCAAAGATGCTAACGATTCGATTATTTATATACAAAACGAGCCCGGAATAAACCCTCCGAAGAATTTCATAAAAAGGTCTCTCGAATCAAAAAAAGAAAGAAAAAGAAAAGAAAAGAGAAAGAAACTACAAGGAAAAAGTAAAGGGACCAAAGAAATTCCGTATATTTTTAAATAAATAAGTAAATTTCTTGGACGACTGATTTAACATTTAAATATTTTGAAACGTCAAAAACTTTTTGTTCTTTTTCTTTGTCTGCCAATCAGTCAGCCATTGAAAAGTCAGTCAGCTTTATCTTAGCCACCTAATTTTTCTCTTCTTCCTTTTCGGAAAAGACTTTATTCTAATTCCCACGGGCTATTGGCTGAATTGAACTTTTATTAATATCGACATTCTTCTCCGAGCTTTTTCACCCCCAGGCACTTGATCGTTTTTGCTCTTCACTCGCTATTTTCTCTCTCTCTCTCTCTCTCTCTCTCTCTCTCCCCCTCTGTCTCTCTCTTCTCTCTTTCTCTCTCCTCGATCGGTCGGTCGGTCATCTCTGTCTCTGTCTAACACGCGAGCGCTTCTCCGACGAGGATTTATCTTTTATTCAGTCGCGTGATTCATCGAAGAATTCCATTATATCTAATTTAATAAAAATAACCTGTAGTGAAAGCGCAGGGAGATATTTGTTCGATTTTTCGTTTTTTGTTTCTTTTTCTCTTTTTTTCTTTCTCTCTTTAGCTTTACTTTTTCGTTGTAATCTTTTTCTTTTTTCTATTTTTTTTTTTGAACCAATTTCTTTTATAAAATTTTTTCATTCTTCGGAGTGATCCGACACACTACGTTTCGTCATATTGCAAAGATTACGTTAAATGATAAGGATTTCGTTTTTCAAAACGCGTAACACGTAATTTGCCTCGGCGTATGTTACTTACGAATGTTTAAATTCGAATATATTATATCGTATATAACGTGAACGATGTAAAATGATACAGAAAATGATAACGAATGATTTACGCTCGCACAAAATAGAAATGCATTTTGAATGCGCTACTTTATCGAAATTTCTACGATTCATTTAATAATCCGTTCAATTGATAGCTAAAGGGTTGGGTTTGGATGGAAGGAGGGGAAGGGGAAGAGGTATTCTCCGTTATGCGTAATTGCATGTAATTAAGAGATACACGGATCTTTTTAAATTGATTTTCTTTCGGATATTTAATTATTTTCGATAATTATTATAACGATACACTATTCGATAAGTTTATGCTTTTTGTAGCTAACGGAAGAAGCAGATGGCCGCACGTAATAGTTCCTTTTGTCTAAATCGACTTACGAGGCCAATGTTCTCTCTCTTGTATAAAACTATAATGGATATATAATAAGATGTAATAAAGTCGTGGTTAAATAGTTAGAACGTTACTATTTGTTTTTTCGGTTCTTCTTTTTCTTTTTGCTTTCTTTTTTTTCTATTTGTGAAAAAAAAACGTTTCGTCGTCGTTGCTCTTTTTTCTTTTCTTTTTTTTGTTTTCCCTTTTTTTCTTTTTCATCTGCTTGAACGCTCACAAAGTAAGTACATTATGTAACGCGATGTAAAGTAAATAAAAATGTTGTATTTCGGTTATAACAGGTACTAATAGCAAATACCTCTTTAATTTTCATTTTTACTAAACACCGCGTTGAATTCCAACGTTGATCATTCCTACGTTCTTCTCTTCCCTTTTTACGTGCTCCCCGTTTAGCGTTCCCCGAGTGTAATTGTGTTCTATTCGCGGAATTCAAAGAACGATATCGAAAGAAAAGAAAAGATACAGTGTTATAGGGTTCTATAGCTACGCGTTTCTTCTACGCAGACGTTCGCTTTATTGCCTGTTCTTTCTTTCAAGGCCGTATGTTTTCTTTCTACGATGCAATTAAAATCGAATTAATATGTGGCTACGAATACGATGGGGGAAAGTGGGTGGTTTCTTATTGTTGCCCCCTAATTATCGGTTGAAACATTTATTTGTAAAGTAATAAATGCGTCTCCACATGTCTACGCTCGTGTGTAAGTACATAATATTTGACCTTTTTTTATTCATTCTTCTGTGCGTGTCTCGTACGATCTTTCTCTATTTCTCTCTCTCTCTCTCTCTCTCATTTTTCCTTTTCTTTTTTTGTACCGGATAATACGTTGTATATAAAATAAAATATCTTGTTGAAATAGTGGGAAACGTGTCTCAACGTTCTTTTTTTCGTACTTTCGCATTATCCATGGTACGAGCTAGGAACGCAGCGTTATCGGTTGTCGACGAATATCTACGTATGTACATATCTACATAACCTTGACGAAAATTTAAAAATAAAATATTGCGGGAGAAACGTGCGATAAATTTCGTTGAAAATTATGAAAAGGATATAGTAATTAATGTTTAGCGAAATTTCGAATTTATGAATAATATTTTTAATCGGCTTGTTTAATCGATATTACCTACCATTCGCGCAATAAACGCCGTTAAAACAAGCGATTAATTACCAATCAGCCTGATGCCACGTAACATTTGCCGCATTTCTCTCTCTCTCTCTCTCTCTCTCTCTCTCTATCTATCTCTCTCTCTTTTTTCTTTCTGTTTTCTTTTTTTCGTTATCCATCGAACTTCTATAATGCATCACGTTTAACCATTTGTTGTGCCAACAAATTTATGTGATTTTCTCTTTTAACAGTAAGTAACTTTTTAGTTTATTTTTCATCATTAATAATTCATATAACGTGTCACCTGTCACTAAACAACCAACTATCAACATCGATGATATAACACTTATTTTGTTATCTGTCATTCTGAGAACATGACGATTAGAATAATCATCGTATTCCTCGTAATTATCATGTTGTGTTTTACTAAGTTATTGATAATAACAATGATAATAAAAAGCAAAAGAAAAGAAGATAAAAAAATAAAGCTAAAAGAAAAAAGAATCACTCTAAGTATTTGATCGCAAAGACGGTGAATAAAGTAAAACTTTTTTATTCCTCACTTCTACTATTTAATTTTTTCATGGAGATAGGAAAAACTTCGTTTCGTCGAGAAAAGGAAATAATTCCCTTCTTTAATAATGCCTTCTTCCTTCTGATAATAATTGGCGTTGCCGCATGCGGGAGGAGAGAGAGAGAGGGATACGAAGAATTATGATGAAATTTAAAATCTTGCGTGCCAACCGGAAGGACGAGACTAAGGAGGGACGAGGAGAGAAGGTAGGGGGAAAGGGAGATGAGGGGAAGTAGGTGGCGCCGATGTTGCCACGTAAAAGGGTCTCTATCCTAACCCTTTGAGACCCTTTGTCGAGGAATAAGAATTACGAATTGTAAAGAAGTTTTGATGAATCGGTGCACTCGACCGGACACATTCGCCCTCACGTTCGCCCTGTA
>OU964971.1:1404708-1414708 GCA_918808275.2 Dolichovespula sylvestris | reverse complement strand
ATAAGGATAATCAAATTAAGTAAAAATCTCTATTCGGATAAGCCGGATATTTCCGATAATGCTTTTCTTCTATTCATCGGCGATGACGATGATGCCAACGAACTTCTCATTTAGTTTTTGTTTTCGTTTCGTTTCGTTTCGTTTCGTTTCGTTTCGTTTCTTTTCATTTCGTTTCGTTTCGTTTCGTTTCGTTTTGTTTCGTTGGTAGAGTTGCGCGGGTGGAACATTATTCGGGCATATGGCGACGTCTCTTTCTCGCACGTTCACCCAACGGGGAGTAGACCGTTTCACCTGCCTCGCTTGAAACTCTTTGTATCGTCTTTTATCTTCGTTCCTTCCTTTTCTTTTTTCTTTCTCTTTTCTCTGTTTCTTTTTTCTCTTCTTCTTCTTCTTCTATTCTTTTTTCCTTTTTTCTGTTTCCTTCAACCGATGCGCTCGAAACGGTTCGAAACGATCCGGGGTTACCGATCCTTTTAACTTCTTGTAAACCTTACCGCCTTCATCGTGTTCCGTCTTTCTTTTCCTCTCCCTCCCTCTAACTTCCTATCTCTGTCTCTATCTCTCCGAGGTCATGATCTATCTTTCGCGATCATTCATTGTTTTCTGTTCTTTTCGCTATATTCGTTCAATGCGTTAATAAAAAAATTTTCGAATTCTAATACTGTATAACCGATATCCCTTCTTGGTATCTTTCGAAAGAAATATTTCCAAGGAGATATGTGATTTTTCTTCTGTCGACAAAATCTTCTATCGAACGACCCAAATACGTTTTTCGACAAATACAAATACGACCGAGTATAATTCATCTCGATACCTCATTAGAAATTATTGATCATAGTCTATTTCATTTACTTCTTAAAAGAAGCACGAAAAGAAGGAGGAGGTCAAGGAAAAGTAAAACTCAACATAGAGTGGAGGGGAAGAGGTCAGAAAGGTCATATTAGTCAAATTTGTTGTACAAACGAACGAGAACGAAGTAGATGAAAAGTGAACGATTTGCAGATACTAAGATGGATAAAGAGAAAAATAGATAGACAGATATATAAACAGAGAGAGAGAAAGAGAAAGAGAGAGAGAGAGAGAGAGAGAGAGAGAGAGAGAAGAAAGGAAAAGAAGAAAAGGAGAAATTATAGAAGATACCGGAAAGAGTATACGCGGATTTCCCCTCTCTCTTCTTCTTACCGAGCATCCGTCCAAGCGGTAACGATCGTTTCTGGATGCAGAACAAGATCTTCAACCCTTTTCTCAACGACGCTTCTCGCCACTTAACGGGCATTTCGTCGAGACCTTTTTTTCCCTTTCTCTCTCTCTCTCTCTCTCTCTCTCTCTCTCTCTGCCTCTTTCTGTCTCTGTCTATCTCTCTGTTCGTCTTGAAGGAGCAACGAAGACGACAACGTTTGGGTCATTAGGCAGCCTCGCTCGACTCGATGGCGATAGACCAGGGGCTGTAGAGGAAAAAGAGAGAGAAAGAGCGAGAGAGAAAGAGAAAGAGAGAGAGCGAGACAGGCCGAGGAAAAGGGGTAAAAATTAATGTCTCAGAACGAACGTTTCGGGCCGAAACGTCGAGTGGATCCGGTCGAAGTTCTGATGGCTCTCCTCGCGTCTTTACGATTTTTCATCGCGAGCCATTTGTTCGAAAAGATTTTACCAAAGCCGAGAGGGTCGTTCTCGTGTACGTCGCGTTAACGTAGTAACTACGTAAGTAAGAGTTCAACGACGCGATATCATTTTAAAAATGTTAAAATGACGATTTTAAGCTTCTTTGAACGATCTTTAGATAAGAACTATAGAATTAATGTTTTTGTTTAAATGAAACGTCGATACATTTTGAAATTTTCGAAAGTTTGAATCGTTACGATCTTCACGAGAAGAGATTTATTAACTGTTTATCAATATAGCGAAAAAAATCCTTTGTTATTCTTAAGATCGAATCTGATAAAATTTGGTTGTTAAAGGATGAGAGCAGTAACAAAATATCGTTGAAAGATATCGTTGAAACATTTCATTTCGGTGGATCCTGTTTTTTGTTCAATGTTGATCCACGAGATCGTGCAATTTATTTTATTATAGAGAAAGAAAAAAATGAGGTCTTGGCAACGTTTCTGAAATCGTTTATCCTTGATCTTTTTCTTTCTCTATTCTTTTTCTTTATCAATTTCAATCGAATTATTAATTTTCGTGTCATCAGACACGTCCAGAAAAAGTTCTTTTTCTCGATCAAATATTTCCAGCATCAATCGTGCCCGTCAAAATGATCGAAGTTTTCGGAAGTAATCGGGCGAATGCTTCTTCGACGTGGCGATTTGAATGCGTGTAATTATTTTTCTGCTAGTATGTTCCCAACTATAAAGGTAATTACGTGATTAGTTGTTCGCCATGCACGCGTTTCCTCATACGCAGCTGGAGAGTTTGAAAAGGTGTGTATACGCGAGTTTAGACGAGTATGTATGTATGTATGTATGTATGTATGTATGTATGTATGTATGTATGGATGTATGTACCTATGTAAGTACCTACACGTAGGTAGAGCGTAACGCGAACCTCTTTCGCTCTCTCTCTTTCTCTCTTTCTATCTCTTTTTTCTCCTTCTCTCTCTCTCTCTCTCTCTTTCTCAAACACACACATACACATACTAACAAAAAGGCAACGCGAACGAAGTTTCCAACGCGAGATGCACGCCCGACTCGTTTTCTTGTAGGTACGGCCGTATGCCGTATGGCGTCATCTCCTTGCCTCTTTGCCTCCTTGCCTCCCACACATGCCGCACGTAGAAAGTTTACTAGATGGAAATCTATATCTTATTTTACGGTCGACCGTACCCAATATTCTTGACCCGACGCGGTGGAGCGGCGTGCCGCACCGCCTCCGGCAACTCCGACTATACTATGCTTGATCCGTTAGAAAATGGCCCCCGCGTAAATCTTCCCATCCAAGCTTCCCGCATGAGATTCGACATGAGCGTTAGATGTTAATGAAAAGGACGTGGGATAAACGCATATCCTCAATATCGACCCTAACGAATCGAAGAAAGTTTCGAGGGAAGTCTCTCGTGACTTTTCAATCTCTATATTTCGAATATTTTCTGTTAATTGTTTTTCTTTATTCTATTCGTATTTTTCATCGTCCTTCTTTCTTTCTCCCCCACCCCACCTCACACCCTGCTTTCTCGTGTTTTTTTCTGGTTTTATCAATTCCTCCTTTCTTATTTTGTTTTTTATCGTTTCATTTCGAGTCAGACACTTGAATCGTTTTGAAGAAATGTTTGGTCTCGGTTTTAATTTCAATTTCCTCGATTGAAATGCTTCAAAATGGTCGAGTCGTTACTTTGATTTTTTCTTTCTTTTTTATTTACTTTCTTTCTTACTTTCTATCTTTCTCTCTTTCGTTATTTTCCACTTTCCCACGGTTTTTCTTTCAATTTCAATTTCTGTCAAGAAGCTAAAGATTCGAGTCGTATCTTCGGTATCTTTTTCTTCTTTGGCGTACCCTGATACGTTCAATGATTTTTCGTCTGTCTGTGTGTATGTGGGTATGGGTGTGTGTGTGTGTATGTAATAAGAAATACAGAGTAATTGCAAATGCGACGGATACGCGCCGTTGATTCTTAGCGGATTTAACGCTCTCGCTATATACTAATAACCGTTTATAAGCGCGCATGCTCGCGTACTCACTCGGATGTATTCTCTATCCTTTGGAAGAGGAAAAAGAAAAAAAAAGAAAAGAACTAAAAAGAAAAGAAAAAAGAACAAGAAAAAGAAAAAAGAAAACGTTTATCGGCTACGTTGCTACGTCGTGGCATTTGTCGAGGCGAAATTATTGCATTCGAGGCTAAGGAGTATTAAGTATCCTTAACCTACTGACCGGTTCCGCACGCTGTTCAACCCAACTAAAACGTGATTCGACGACGCTTATTGAAGATAGTACTTACTTACTTACTTACTTACTTACTTACTTACTTACTTTATTTTCGCAAAGGAAGAAGAAAAGAAAGAAAAAAAAAGAAGGGGAAAAAATCACTTTCGTGCAGGATTAGAAAGTTAATCTACATTTTGCGTACCGATAGATACGCTCGCTAACTTCATCACCTAACGTTCTTAAACGCAACGGCTTCGTCCAATTTCTTTGGAACAACTTTTTAACATCGATGTTACTATAACTAATCAACTGAGATCTACTCGTTTGAAAATACTTTTATAACGATCATATCTTATATATATATATATATATATATATATATATATATATATATATATATTTATTTTTATATATAAAATGTCCATTAGGTATAACGTTCATTATACTATAAATAATAGACGTAGGTATATCATACGGATAATTTGTAGTTACGTCACTTATGTTAGGGTATAAGGTTATTATGTACGAAGTTAGTAAGGTCTTAAATCGATGAAGATCACATATTACTTTTTCTTCTCTCTCGCTCTCTCTCTCTCTCTCTTTCTCTCTCTCTCTCTCTCTCTCTCTCTCTCTCTGTCTTTTCTCTCTTCTTGATGCGAATTAATGAATATTTTATGGTAACGACGGTGGAATGAATTTTACTGCGCGCTACGTAGTAGGTAAAGTATGGTATTGTACAAGGTGAGAAAGAACAATGTGATGGTTCTTTTTTTCTTTCTCTTTTATTTTTTCTTTTTCCACTGACGAAACCTCGTACGACATTCCACTTCGTTAACAAGAATTTTTCTTCTCGTCGTTAGGAAGGAAAGTGGGATACGACATTATCCTTCGCGAAAAAGGGTTAGTAACGAAAGTAAGTCAGTAACGCGAGGGTGAGTCTTCTGTCGATTTTGGGGACTAAAACGTAGGCATCCTCTTTAAGCATTTTAAAGAACGATCGAAGTAATCGGCCTTTTGACGGCGTACATTCATATGTATTATCCTCTCAATAATAAAATTTCTAATTAGCTCGATATAAACATAACGAGCAAGTGAGCGAGCGAGGGAAAGAGAGGGGGAGGGGATGGTGGAAAGAGAGAGAGAGAGAGAGAGAGAGAAAGAGATAAAGAGAGAGATAGATGGATAGAGAGAGAGAGAGAGAGAGAGAGAGAGAGAAAGAGAGAGAGTTTATCGTCTCCGAATGCTTGCTCGAAAAGTAAATCGACCTTGCTTTTTCTGCGACGAGTTATGTATATGTGTACGTACATCTATATACATTTATTACTTCTAACCGCATCTTGAACTATTCTATATCAGTAACAGGAGCGATAAGATAGCCGTTGGAAAAATGTAAATCTCATAGCAACAATCTGAAAACACACTCTGGATTTGCGAGATACGGAAAAAGTTATCGTCGTACGTTGAAAAACATTGGAAAAAGCGTAGATCCGTACGTTTTAATGCGAGAAATTCCTTTGCGAGTATATCATCGTTTATTTGTTAAATACGTTTAAGATAAAAAATAAATAAAAATCGTTCAGTATTAATTTCGAATATCTATTATTTAAAAGAATTTTAAGGGTATCGAAAGTATGAGGAATTTAGTATTGAATTGTTACGAGTTCCTTCATAGTTAGGTATATTACATGGCGTACGTTTTGGTCATGTGATTTGGCCGGGTATGCAGGATCCATTAAATTTTAATTAACCGTGCAGAGAGAGAGAGAGAGGAAGAAGGGGTGGGAGGGGGGGGGGGAGGGAAAGAAAGAGATAAAAGGGAAGTAAACGAAAGCATTAGTACGGCTCGTAATTCTATGGTCTAGGCTGTATCATCTCGTAATTGATTTCATTGATCATTAATACCAACGAAGGTGTTAAACGGAATAGTAAGAATATAAGTGTGAACAGGATTCCCAATTAAGCTTTACATTAAAATTGGCTTCTTTGTGTTAAAATTAAATAATAAAATTTTTATTTCATTTTTCACATGCCACGATAAACCAAACGATGAAAATATACCAAATCTCGTAGGGAAAGAACTGTTATATATCGTGTAGCGTTAGTTCAAGATATGTGAAAAAAAAAATAAACATAGATAAATAAATAAATGTAATCCTTTTCCGGAACGTACTTTTTCTAAAGTTATCGGGAAAAAATCATTGAAGCGGTAAGAGAGGGAGGGAGAGGGAGGAGAAGGCGGCGGAAAATTTCAAAAGAAAAACAATTATCGATTGACATCGGAAGGCAACTTTGGAAGAATTTACTGATACTCTCGTTGGTATCAACTCAAAGAGGAATCAAGTAAACAGTGTGCACCGAGATTTCTTATCGCAAAATGCACGCAATCTTTTAGTGCGCGTACAGTGACAATGGCGTGCGATCGCTCGGAGGTGACCTTAAAAAATGCTGACGTGGCGGATGCCAGCTAGCTCGGAGCAACAACTGTTCGTAGGATCGTTTTCGTAACGAATTACTGTTACGACGATCGGTGAGGAGGAATAGAAAAAGAAGAAGAAGACGAAAAAAAAAGAAGAAAAGAAAAAAAAGAAAGAAAAGGAAAGAAATTTTACGAGGGGAGGTTACGTTACGTTTCGATAAGGAAAAAAAAGAAAAAAGATATAGATAAAAAGGGGGATGCAAAGAGAGGCATAGGGGGAGGGGAGAAAAAAGCGTAGGCGTATTATCGATGTTAGCGTCCCTTCCCTTCTCCTAAGCGTGGTATAGAAAACGAATGCCGTGGCTCTATTCAAATTAACCCTCATGGAAAAAATGTAGAGCCGCGGAAGGGTTGCCAGGCCGAAATTAGAATAGACCCGTCGATAGTCCTATCGTCTATGCATATGCGCCATGACTACGTTAATTTTTTTTCTGTTCTTTTTTCTTTCTTTTTTTTTTTATATTATAAGACCACGCTCAACGATCTCTCTAATCTCTTTTCTTCTCCCTAGTTCCCTTTTTTCTTTTTTTTTCTTTCGTATAAACGTTGCATTAATTAACTCGATGATCCAACGATGATTGGCACGAATTATAATAATTTAGTCTGTGACTTTTTTTTCTATTCGAAGAAGGATGAAAAAAGAAGGACATGTTGAACGTCAACCCTTGCGATCGATTCGAACCGTTGCACTCATATTACGAAACTAAAAGAAATAAAGAAAGAAGGAAAGAAAAAAAAGAAATAAAACGACAAGCCGCTGTCGGTAAAGCACGTTACGTATATTGATTTGGTATAGAATATGTACAAACGTAGTCGTCAGAATTCGGCGCAAATTCGGAAATTGAATTAATGTTTGGCCGGTACGAGTAAACGTTAGAACTAATATTATTGGACTAAATATTTACCCTTCGCGGACGATGTATCGCTTAATTACTTCTTCATCCTTCTATCTTCGTTCTACCGATCGGCGATCGACCCTATATCGAAAATGATAAATTCCAATCGATTGCTAATATCGAATTTATTCATGGTCGCGATGTTATCATCATTAAAGCTAATTCGAAGGACGAAGCAAAAAAAATGTTCTCAAGAGAAGAAACAAAATAGGAGAGGCCAAGAAAAAGAGAAAAAGGGGTAGTTCCTTGTTCGCGATTACCGACTTTTCTTAATCTTTTATCGGATTCTTGAAGAAGGTACGAGCCGTTGTTGCTCTTTCTTTTGCGTTGACTTTGTCGGGTTCGCAAGCGAAGGATACAGAAAGAGAGAGAGAGAGAGAGAGAGACCGAGAGAGAAGAGAGGGAGGGAGACAAGGAACGTTTTCGTTGCTTTGATTTTTCTCGAGACGTCTGGCGAAGCATTCCGTCGCATGAATTCTTAAACGGGCAAAATTACCGAATTAAAAGTGCGAGGTAGACAGAAAAAGGAGGCTCGCGAGGGTGACTGCTCGTCACAGAGAAAATCGAGTTGCCTCTGCTGTTTCTGCTGTTACTGATGGCGATGTTTCAGAAGCATAGAGAGCGGGGAGAGATTAAGGGGTTGAAAAAAGGAGAAATTTTACGTCTGAATTCTAGATCGGTTGTCCTTTTTTGCTTCACTTTACGGCGGCACCTCGTAAATAGGAATATGCAGACTCGTTATGAGAGCGCGAGTCATTTGCTGGAGTGGAGAGAGAAAGAGAGAAAGAGAGAGAGAGAGAAAGAGAGAGAGAGAGAGAGAGAGAGAGAGAGAGAAAGAGAGAGAGAGAGAGAGAGAGACAGATAGACAGACAGATAGATAGATAGATAGACAGAGAGAGATAGAGAGAAGCACAACCCCTTTCGCGAAAGAACCTTAATTTTTATTCATGCACAGGCGAAACGGTAATTTTTCGCGGCATTAAGTGAGCTTTAAAATTGTCCGGTCAATTTCGTCGTGAATACGTGATCCTTTTTTCAAATGATACTTTAGCCAGCCGGCTCGGCAATCGAAAGGGATGGGGGAAAAGGAGGCACTGTGTTTTGTCGTCGTCGAGCTTCGATGATAACCGTACAAAATTACCGGTGCATAAATGAACTTCTTCGATCCTCATCGATACTGACCGCGTAAATTTGGAAATTTGCAAGTGACCGCGATTAAAACTTTAATGAGACCTATAATATTCAAGAGAATAAATAAAAGAAAATGTATTAAGAATTTTCTAATCTAGGATAAACGTTTCGTACTGGACAGGATAGATCGATTGATATTATATATATATATATATATATATATATATATATATATATATATATATATATATATATATATATATAACGGTATCTAAGTACATATCTCTTTTTTCTTTTTCTAAACCTAATCGACACCCTCCCATGAATTTCGAACGGTCTTTTTAACGAGTTATCGCCCCCTCGGAAACTGATTAGAAGCATGCGTTCGATCGTGAGCGTGGAATAGACCGATCATTAGATTTTCCTGTCGAAATTGAGTTTTGCTCGTTGCCGAAGGGATAATCTTTGCCGGGCAGCAGCAACCCCAGTATATGTAACTGTGTTTAACGCTGGCCACACTATATCTATAGAATACTCACATTCACAGAGTACGTGAGTACATGTGCAACGTTCAAGCGAGCGAGCGACGACGAACGTACGTACGTGCGCGCGCGCCTATTCGACAGTGGCGACACGCGTAACTTCGCTTCCATTATTGAACGATCGGGAGATCGAAAAATTCCCGCGCTTTTTTGCGCGGTCCAAGTTCGGTGGGGCCATCGGCTTTCCTATTGGATGCCGCAGCGCAGTCACCCTCGCACGGACGCCAGGAGGGGGATGCTTGAGAAGATGTTCACGTTCTCTCTCTCTCTCTCTCTCTCTCTCTCTCTCTCTCTCTCTCTCTTCCTCTCTCTACACCCTCCGTTCGTATTTGTCTAGTCTGCAGCTATTGACCGGGTATCGATATCGTCGACACTCGATATTATATTCGCCATTCCTTCTATTCTCTTCATTCCTTTCTCCCCTCCTGCTTGCACGATTCACCCCTTCTCTCCCTTAACTACCCTCTCTCCTCTACACCACCCACTGTCCGCTTCACCTCTCGCACGCATTCTGATAAATTTCGGTTAATGAATTATATATGTTCCATATACATACATACATACATATGTGTGTGTGTGTGTGTGTGTGTGTGTATGGCACATTATATATATATATATATATATATATATATATATATATATATATATATTATATATATAATGTATATAAACATAAAGGCCTGGGAATGGAGGGTGAGTACCGAGAGAGAATGAGAAAGAGAGAGAGAGAGAGAGGCAGCAGTCGGTCGCAGCGGAGCAGTAAATTCCCGCCGTTTTTTGAATCCGATCGACCAATCGCACCACGCCAGAATCTCGTCGAAACGAGAGATCAATACGCCGCGTAAATGCCGTATCGGGACTATATCGGAAGGAAAGCGGTATGCGCGGTTTGCAAGCAGCCGTTTGTTGGAATTCGAGCTGTCGGGAAAATGGTGGTTGGTGGGTAACGAGGCACGAACCGCCCGCCAATTTTTGAATCCGTGCCGCCAGATATTCCGGATGACACAGGGAGATATTAAAGAGGGAAGCTGCGTTCGATCGGACAAAAGATATTCTCTTTGGTCTTTACTTGCTATCAATTTTTACATTTTTTCTCCCTT
>OU964971.1:1337208-1399708 GCA_918808275.2 Dolichovespula sylvestris | reverse complement strand
GCCGTCGGCTTAATGTCCTTAATAATGGAAAAATATATCAAGCGACACCCGGTGTATTTCCTAAAGGCCATCTCTCACCTCGAAATCTTACCCCCCTATTTTCCCCCTCAACAACTCAAACCCTTTCTTCCCTTATTTTTCCTTCCCTTTTTTTCTCTTTTCCTTTGCCCGTACCATCCGTCCACTCTCCATCCCCTCCATTCTACTCCCCCATTCGCTATTTTTTACTTCGGAATCAAAAGTTTTCGTTTTAACGAGGGATCACGATCCTTTTTACATACTTCACCCTCTAATTCTAATCTTTCTCTCTCTCTCCCCCTCTCTCTCTCTCTCTCTCTCTCTCTTCACACACTCTCTTTCTTACAATATTAGCGAGTAGTACTCGGTGCACGTGTGCGCAGGAAAGCACGCATGCACGCACTCACGTACACGATACCGCGTTCTCGCACGGTATCCAGAACATTCCGCGTGGTTTAACCACCGGTTTGCCCTGCACGTCCCGTTCCGTCCCGCGGCGTCCCGCACCGTTCCGTTCCGTTCCGTCCCGTCCCGTCCCTTCCCATCACGTCCCGTCCTATCCGTCCTGTCCCGTTTCGTCCCGTCTTACCAAGGCGGCCACTGCCACTGCCGCCTCCTCCTGATGCTGCTTCTGCTCGAAGGGATCGTTAGCATTTCAGGAGAAGCCGACTCCTAACCCTTTTCTCTCTCTCTCTCTCTCTTTCTCTCTCTCTCTCTATCTATCTATCTATTTCCTTCGATCTCTCTCTCTCTCTCTCTCTCTCTCTCTCTCTTTTTCTCTCTTTATCTATCTATTTCCTTCGATCTCTCTCTCTCTCTCTCTCTCTCTCTCTCTCTCTCTCTCTCATTCTACTGTGAATTATGTCCGAGTGTAACATCGGCCACTCGAACTGGGCTACTTTATACACTTGGAATACACAAAGCGGAGCTCTCACCTGCTGACCATATGCCTCCTCTCCGCTACATAAGAGAAAGAGGAGGAGGAGATGGTGGAGGTGGCGCGTATATACACACATTCATATACATAGACACATACGTAAGCGCATACTCGGTTGGAATCGTCCACCCACGCGGCTCGCATATGCCGTGAAACAGCTCGAGTATAAGTCAGCTAACGCGAGTACGCCTTCGGCCCACCGACCCTTCTCCCTTTACTTCTTCCCTTTCTTACAACAACCTTCCCATATATCCATCCCGAGTACCACCGACTCGCGACGAATAGGAAGTAGTAATATAAAAGAGGAAGAAGGAAACATCGGGCCAACACGGGGCCGACTTGTGGCCCCCATAATTGTTGGCTTTAATCCGACCAACCTCTTCTGTCCCTTCTCCTCCCATGTACTCCTTTCGTTTTAACTTTATACTTTTTCCTACGTTTTACGGTTTTATTTGAGTATTTTCAAGATCTGATTTCGATAAGAATGACATATGTTATGTATATACTTATTCGACATTCGAGGATATTTTTTATTTATTTTTTTATTTTTTACCTAAATCATTGCAGTACTAAAGTGTACAATAGGAAGTTTCAGTATTTTAAAAAACGATTCTCGTTCAATTTAATATCGCTAAACGATGAGAATTATTTATTAAAGGCCGGAGACCATCGACCTAGAGATAAGGCATCATTTTTCACCATTTCACCCAATTTTCAGTATCGTAAACTCATGGAAGAAGCTCACATTGCTTCTCGAACATCCATACTTGTTACCATAGCATTCAATGTCGATGGTTTAGCGCGCGTACCGTTCGAGCATTTTTATCGAGATAATAAGTGTCGACGATGGGTTATCACGAGAACTGAGACTAGGCGCGTCCTAGTTCTTCGCGATGAATTCTAGCACGCGAGCGTTAAATCCGCGACAGTGGATTCGATCGAAGAGTGTATCGAAGTTGCGTGAGACAGTAGAGAGAAAGAGAGAGAGAGAGAGAGAGCTAGGGAAGGAGGGAGAGAAGGAACGGGAAGGAGGTTGTTGGCTGGGTGGGTGGTGGAGGAAGGGAGGAGAAACCGGAGGGAAAAAATTAAGGAGATAAACGTGATGGAGGGATGGGGAAAGCAAGCGCGATTTATCGCACGTCTCGTCGCACACCGATCGAGAGGAGAGTGAGAATCGAGAGGATGTACGGTCCCGTTGGTTCCTCTGGATATCGAGAATAATTACCTGCGGCGGTAAGTGGTGATGCGGATGCTGATACGTCGGCGGTACGTACGCCGGGTGGCTCGAATGGTTGTGGGGGTGAGTTCGGGGATGGTTTTGATGCTGAACTTGCGGCGGGGGTGGTGGCTGGGGTGGCTGGCCTGGGGGAGGCGGTGTCCAAGGCCCGTGGCTCGGCCCGTGGCTTTCATTGGTGCCATACATCTTCACGGAAGAATCTCGAGCACGCGACCTGAAGAGTACCACCCACCCTCCACGCAAGACGATACGAAAGACTCGGATAGTGACATCGCTACCCTAACTCCAACTCGACCCTACTAAGTCTCGCCTCAGAAGCTTAATTTCCCTTTGGACAGTTGCCAGGAACACGTCTTTCCGAGGACAAATTTTTTCTTTTTCTGCCTTTCCCCTCTTTTCTTTTTTCTCCCTTTCTTCTTCTTCTTCTTCTTCTTCTTAGTCTTTTCTTCTTTATTTTCTTCTCGATCCTCTTTCTTCCTCCTTTTATTTATTATCGCGCTTTCCTACTCGATGCTATTACCAATCGATGTCTACTGGGGGGAATATGAAACTTAGACATACTACGATACGATCTTTAGATAGATCTACTTCGTAATCGCGTAGATTGTCCTTCTATATTTTCATTTGGAAAGATAACTCTACCGGGAGAGGTAAGAACCGGTCCTTGGCACGATCGTACTACTTTCGATGTGGCCGATCTCCGAGTCTCCTATCACTTGCATGATCCTCGACAAATGTCCGTTTCTATTCGTTTCGCGATTATGGTGGAGAAATGTGGAAGTAGATAATGAAAGAATTAACGAAGTCGGACACGGAAAAGTCATACAACATTGTTCTAATGCCAGAATTTTTCTTAAGGGACAAGTTGATTAACTCGTAAACGGTGGATTTCCATAAACAATTATTATAGGGATAAATGTTTTCTTTCTTTCCTTTTTTTTTTATTTGCGTTATCACTTCTTAAAGTTATTACTAAACACATTAACCCAAATTTGAAGAAAGGCAAAAAAATTTGCAAATAACACAAAGAAAAATGGTAATAATTGTTCTGATCACTTGGCGACCATCATTCACGGCACTTCCTTGTTAAATCTCAACATTCGTTAGGATTTTAGCCTCCGTCTCCCATAACCCTCCGCGATCGCGGAATTTTTCCGCGTGCACTTCACGTGGTAACCTACGTTCGGGTCGACGACGATCGCCGACGGTAGAAATAATTTTTTCTTGTCGACGGTCTCCCACATATTTTTCATCGCGAACAAACTCGCGATCGACTAGTACAACCCGATCGTTCTTTGCGCTTTAGAAACCCGTTGCGTGAATATGTACTCGTGCACACTCGTACAAAGTCTCGCCTCACTTCGAGGTCAATTTTCGCGAACGATCTTCTCTATCCTGAATGAGAAAGTTCTCTAAATGGATCTAACGAAATTGCAATCGATCTATGGGTCATACGAACGCGTTCAAGATCGGTCTTCCACCACTTCTTGAACGTGAACGGACCCTCGTGGTTCCATTTCTTTAATGTCCTTTCAATTTGTACACAAATTTCCGATCATATCGAATGCATCGAACTATTTGGCACACTGCGATAGTTATAAACGTAAATGGTCGAATAAAAAATATACTTTGCTCTTGTACTTGAGGGGGGTGTAACACAGAAATCAAGCGTAACTAGGATGATGTGTGAGTATGCGGCCGAACGATAGGGAACTACTAACTATCACTTTTTATCGTCGAAATGTACTCTTCTTTTTCTTTGGATAACTGGTATGTACATATATAGATCGAGGTGGTGGATGTCCGAGTTTAGAAATGGGGTGGGGGTATATAGGGCCGTGCGCGCCGTACCGGAAGCAGAAAGGAGCGGATTCGCGGACGCAGCGCCGTGCGGCAACGCGTGGCGTCTCTCGCGAACTAAGCCTCCTCGAAAATGGGGGGGACGTCAGGCGATTTCTCGGTCTCTCGCGCGCGCGATTCCTGCGAGCCTGCCGGCCGCGTGCGTGTACTCGCGCGGGGGAAGGAAAAGAGAGAGAGAGAGAGAGAGAGAGAGAGAGAAAGAGAGAGAGAGAGAGAGAAAGAGAAAGAAGAGAGAGAGAGAGAGAGAGAGAGAAAGAGAGAGAAGTAGAAGTAGTAGTAGTAATAGTACGAGTAGTATTAGAACGTTAGATCGAGTTTGAGTAAGAGAAAGAGAAAGATAAGAAAAAAGATTGGAAAGGCGTACTGATAAGACGACGGAAGAAAAAAATCGCCGGCTACTCGTCGAGATATCGATTGAAATAACACGATTCCGGGGAAGGTCTGGCCAATCGGTATTCGCGACACGGCGGAAGCCGCCAATCCTGCCTGCTTTCGCCTTTACGGCTATCTCTCTTTCGTAACCTCCCTCGTTCCTTCCACTCCTCATACTCGTTCTCTTTCTCCTCCTCCTCCTCCTCCTCGTCGTCCTCCTCCTTCTCCTCCTCCTCCTCTTCATCCTACTCCTTAGCACAGTATTCTCCTACTCCTACCTCTTTTCCTCCTTCTCTATCTCGTCTTACTTCTACATAGTCGTGGCTGCCCGTTGCTTCTTTCCCTTTACCCTTTCCTTCTTGCTGCATCAAGGAGAAAGGGAGATTGAGAGTATGATGAAGAATGAGAGAGAGGGAGAGAGGGAGAGAAAAAGAGAGGGAGAGAGAGAGAGAGTTTCATGATTCAGGAAGTATCGACCGATCGAATCATCCTCGGCTCGATGTCATTTCTTCTATCGCGATACTCTTTTATCGGATCAACATGTTCCTTCTCTCTCTCTCTCTCTCTCTCTCTCTCTCTCTCTCTCTCTCTCTCTCCGTGTCTTTCTCTATCTCTGTATCTCTTTCCTTTTCTGTATTTCGTTGATCACCCTTTCGTTGATTTGGAAAGCCAAAGGTGGACTCTTCTACACGGTATTCATATTCCATTTTATGACGTTTATTTGGAAATACGAATGGGATTACGGATCGGATCCTAATTTAGAGTAATTAATATTATCATATATCTTGAAGTAAACATATTCAATTTGAAGAAGAAAGGATCGACGTTATTAAAAATAATAACATGTATCGATGATAATTTTGTGTCCAAAAAGAACAATAGAAAAAGTAGAAGAAAAAAAAAATAAAAGACGAAAAAGAAAAAGAACAACGAGCTCACCCTCCCGCGAGGACTTTGAAGCTATTGATAAAATCTTCCAGGTATATACATTTTTCGCGCGTAAAAAAGTTTTGCTTTTCTGAGTCGCTCGAGAGGAGAAATTTCTCGCTCGAAAGAGGAGAGGCCACGTATCGGAGGAGAGACGCCATGCTCTTTTTTCGACGTCTCTCGTCGAATTTATTTTGGGCGTGGGACCGCGAAGGTTAGTCAGCCGCTTGGAAAAGTGTTCGACCGAAAGTGCGAGTGTGCCGTTAGAGAAAAAGAGATAAAAAAAGAAGAAGAGTATGCGGGGCGGAGTCTGATCTCAGAGAGAGAAAAAGAGAGAAAAAGGGAGGAAGAGAGAGACAGAAAGAGAGAGACAAGAGAAAGAGAGAGATAGAGAAAGAGAGAGAGAGAGAGAGAGAGAGAGAGAGACAAGAGAAGAGAAAAAGAGAAAGAGAGACGCTCGCTCGTTGCTTATCCATCATGGCCGCTTTATCAGTGACGTCACGATAAGACTTTCATGCACCGATGCACAAACGTTCGTGAAAGATTCTTCGATCTAGGAAAAGTAACGGCGCGAAGTCGCACGTTGTTTTTTTTGGTTCGGTTGCACCCTACTACACGTCCTATGTTTCGCACGTTCTTTCCCCCTCCCCCCCCCCTCTCTCTCTCTCTCTCTTTTGCCTTCAACCATTTTTGACTTATTCTTCCCTATTTTCTTTTTTCTTTTTTCGATTCCTTCACCGAGAGGAAAAACAAAAAAAAAGGGATGCTCGAAATCCCACAAGTTCCTCGTCTCCTCTCGCCTCGACGAAACTTTCCAGTCGGATTTATTCGCGACCGTAAGAGAAAAAGAGAGATCTCTTTTGTCGTCCGAGCAAAATCCGCTTTCCCCGTAAGAGACAGAAAATGATGGTACGAATTATAGACGACGGGTTGGTGGGGTATACCATCAACGCGACGTTTTGGCTTGAGACCTAACCTAATGTTTTTTTACCTCTTCCTTCCTTCCTTCTTTCTTTTCTCGTTTCTTTATTCTCTCTTTTTTTTACATTTTTTACAAGAATCTAAGTGCTCACTCTAAAACTTTCTCAAGATCAAAAGGTAGGGCGTGGATTAAAGTGGGGGTTGGAGGGGGTATAAGGGAAATCGACTGATCGTTGATTGCAAACCTGACAAACACGATGAGCGATGTCCTAAACGAATATTCACAATAGTGTCGATGATGAAATGGTAAATAAATAATTGAATTATCGTCGGACGTTCAAAGACAGGAAATGCAAAACATAAAAGGGAAGTAAGTAGATACAAACAACATGAGCAACGACCCTATTGAAGAAAGTATGTTCTCTCTAGAGTTAGAGTTCTACGGTAACACGGAGAAAGTGTATCGAATGATATCGGGCAATGCAGGACACAATCGTGATATACCGCTCATTCGAAGTCCAGCATCTGATGTTTTATATGACTAACGTTTTGTTAACAAATACGAAATTTTATAGAAAAATAAAGCGTCATTATATTTAATCTTAATTATTTTCTCGTCCATATCTTTCTTTCTATTTAAGAAGTATCACTCTTAATCATTTGATGCTGTCACACACTCTCTCTCTCTCTCTCTCTCTCTATATATATATATATATATATATATATATATATATATATATATATCTATTTATCTATGTATCTATCTTTTCTTATTTCCTTCTTTATTTCATTCACTATATACGGTTTCAATGTTCGTTGAAACGAGAAGAATGATATACCGGGAAGTAAAAGTGTTCGGTTTAAAAATAGGGTAACAAGACGAATCAATTAAGCCAATAAATTTTACCAAGTCGGTGTCGTAGAGTAAACGAGTGTTATCGTCCGTTCATATCGTCGGAAACGTATCGACTTTATGTACCTACGTTTCGGAGAGACCTGGCCTCTTATTTGGCCTTTAACGATGCACGAACGATAAATCGTCGTAGTGCGTCTAATAGTGCGCGAAACCTGCACACAAGACACTAGGAGATATCGTCGACGAGATAACGTTTGAGCAAAGAGATTTCTTACTTTTTTCATTATCTTCTTCTTTTTTTTTCTTTTTTACCGTTCGATAAAATTACGTCTATTACAGGAGAGACAACCTATTTTCTATCGATTACTTTCGAAAGATACTTTTTTTTTTCTTTTTTAAATTAACTTTTTCTTTTCCTTGACTCATTGTTACCAAGATATCGTCATAATATCGACAATACTTTTCCCGTGAGAAGATAGATTGATTAAACTTACACGGACAATTCTTCCATTCTTAAAGTCATACTCGAACAACGGGTATCGAAAAGCTTATTAAACTTAACATTTAATTGGAATTGATATTAACGGAGAAGGTAGTTAATACTTCCTCCGTTTTCTTTCTGCGATGCGGCATTACGTATCTTAAATAATACGTTAAATAGAAAGAAATTGTCGAAAATAAGATGCAGGTTATGGGAAAACGTCTTCGAAAGTGCGAGAAAGAGAGAGAGAGAGAGAGAGAGAGAGAGAGAGAGAGAGAAAGAGAGAGAGAGAATGAGAGAGAGAGAGAAAGAGAGAATGAGAGAGAGAGAGAGAGAGAGAGACGGAAATATTGAAGCAAAAGAAACTCTTTTTCTTTCTTTTGAAGATCGAACAAACTGTTTTCATTGATACCAACGCTATCCATATTACTGACCACGGAATGACGATAAAAAAAAAAAAGAATAAAGACAGACAAAGAAAAAAAAAGAAAAAGAGTAGGAAGAAAAGAAAAGAATAGAATGAAAAAGTCGATGGGAACACAGTGATGAGATGGTAGTTGTAAAACAGCGCAATAAAAATAAACTGTTTTAGCAAGGGTTGGAAGATCGAGGCCAGGGGATGAGAGCGAGGGGATGTACTTTCAACGACGAGTAGAATAGATAGCAGAAAAAGGTGGAAGAGGAAAAGAAAAAGAAGAAGAAGAAAAAGTAGAAGAGCGAGGAAAGGAGATGGCTAAAATAAGGAGAATAATGAAAGAAGCAAATAAGAGTTTCTCTGTACTCTTTCTCTCTCTCTCTCTCTCTCTCTCTCTCTCTCTCTCTCTCTCTTCATTTCCCCACCACCGACATAGAACGCCTTCTCTTTCTCCAAGATACCGTTGGAGGGGAAAGGCAATGAACAAGAAGGCAAGATGGCGGGGGAGGGGCTGAGAGAGTGACCGCGAGAGGTGCGGGAGAGAGAGAGAGAGAGAGAGAGAGAGAGAGAGAGAGAGAGGATACAGAGGAGAGACAGAGAAAGAAATAAAAGTCCGGCAGGCCTTGGCTGCTGTGGTCGTCCAGCCGCGTTGCCAAGTCTCATTTGTTTATCATAGTTCGTCGGCCTGTAGTCCGACTTCGTTTTAAATAAAAAGATAAAATATAAAAAAAAAAAATAGAAGAAGAAGGAAAAGAAAAAGAAAAAAGTAGAGTCGAGTCGAAGAAAATGTGGCTCTACGATATACATACATATTTGCACATCTACACGGATCGTTATATGCGATAAAGGACGACAATAAACTGTGCGACGTGTTGCGTGTCGGCGATACTTAACGTTAACCAAATGACATTAATGTCGTCGGAGCTTTTTCAAAATTTACCGCCCAAAAATTCTTGATTATTTATCATAGTATACGATGACTATACCGAATCCCGCGCATTTTATTCTTTCTCAATGCGTAAGTAACGACAATCGGCTTGGATTTTTTCCCTTATTCTTGCTATATTGTTTTTTCTTTCTTTTTCTCCTTCCTTCTTCTTGGTAGTCATCAACGCAATGTATTTAATCATAAATGTGAGCTATTCATTATATAGGCTACGGTTGACAGAGTATGGCAGAGCGTAAAATGATTTCATTGAACTTGGCAACTGTTCCCTACCGCGAGAAGTTAGCGAAGAAACACTGTTGATCGTTGCACCGAGAGCAACGAGAACTTGAACGTTTTGATTTTCAAATATCTAACGATCATAATTATTCTTACAACGTTGTAATACTATCTATCCTAATTATAATTTTATTGCGATTAGAAGAAAAATGAAGAATGAGAAATAACAATAAAGCAAAAAAGAAAAAAAGAATCACATCAAATTGAATTGAATGAAATCAAATCAAAGCAACAATTGTAATGACCCCGTTCGTTAAGTCTCTTTACATCGGTTAACTTGATAAATCTCCGATAAGAATGTATAGCTATTCAGAAAACGCGCAGAAAGTCCGAGTGGCGTGCGGCTCGCATATCTCGGATGATTTAAAATCGCCGAAGTTTAGATCGCGATCGCATTGTTCGAAGTCGGTCGGGTAGGTCGGCGGTAATGCCGAGTAAATGATAAGGATCGGGGCCACTGTCATCCACGTTTCCTCGAGTTGTTACTCTCGTACGTGGTGCGAGTGGAATGGGATTCACTAAAAAAAAAAAACAAGTAAAGAAAAGAAACAAGAAAAAAGATTGAAAGAAAGAAAGGAAAAAATGAAAAAAGGGAAAAGGACAGAGAAAAACAAAACGAACAAATGAACGAAAGAAGGAAGGAAGGAAGGTAGGAACGGACGTAATAAACGAACGTAACGAAACTAATTAATAAATCGATTTCAATAATACGAAGAGGAACAAGTAAAGAGCGATAAGTAATCTCATTCGATTTCGTCTCCGGTAGGTACGGGCTATCTCGCTTCTCAACGCGTGGCGGACTTGATTCCGACTCGTTTCTGAGTCATCGTGCGTGCGTGCACGCACTCACTCGCGAGCTCGCGAGCGCGTACTTTACACACCGCGAATGTATAAATATGTAGGTATACACGTGCGTTGTGCGTGCCCGACGTCGTTCGTTGTGCATTCTCTCTCTCTCTCTCTCTCTCTCTCTCTCTCTCTCTCTCTCTTTCTCTTTCCCTCTTACTCTCTTTCTCTCTCATCCTCTTTCTTGGCTTTAACTTCTCGTCCGTACGCGACTTTACAAACGTTTGCATGCGAATGCGTTTGTCGTCGCGGTGGGTGGCATACACACCGATTAGGAAATTCGCCTAGAAATTCTTCCATTCCTCGTTTATACTCGTGCACATCTAACCAAGGTAAAAGCTTGCTTGCTCGCGGATATCCTCTTGTAGTAAATAAAGAGCCTACGACAACGAGGCGATGTAAGGGGGAAAAAAAAGAAACAAAAAGAAAAATTAAAGAAAAAATTTACTAGCGATGAGGCAGAAGGAAGTTTCCTTTCTCTTCTTTTTTCTTTATCTTTATCTTTTTCTTTTTCTTTTTCTTTTCGCGACGTCCTCGCGTGTGGCATTGAAAGTTCGAACACAGCGTGCCGATCTTTTCGTAATCCTCGAGAAGATCGAAGGAAAGGGAGTACTAAGATGGAGAGAGATAGATAGATAGAGAGAAAGAGAGAGAGAGAGAGAGAGAGAGAGAGAAGTCGTTCGTGGGATTCACCGCTTTAGCTTCGGTAGCTCGACGTTGGCACGTTTATCGTGTTCGCTTCTTCCAGCTATGCCGATTTGTTTACAGAGGATCGCGTGAGTGCACGCGCGCGAATCACGCTATTCTCCTTCTTCTTCGGTTGTCTTTGGTAACCCTCGATCGAGCGTCCTCCATGAGGACGCCCTTTGCTCTTTGTAGTTCTACTCTCTTTCCCAACCCACGCATGCATACACACAAACGTACACACACATACACACGCACGGACACACACGTGCACACGCGCATATACACGTATACATATACACAGAGAAACGTGAGCGTCGTGAATCGTCAGCACGCGACGAGGCAACAACTTTGAAGTTCTCGCACGCGGAACTATTCGTGCGGATGACCAACGGTTTCCGCATTCTGCGGAATTACTAAGAAGGATGACGTTCGCGGGGACTCGCGCGTGTCATCTAAAGAGAGATAGTGAAAGAGAGAGAGAGAGAGAGAGAGAGAGAAAGAGAGAGAGAGAGAGAGAGAGAGAGAGAGAGAGAGAGAGAGTGAGAGAAGGAGAGAGAGAAAGAGAGAGAAAAAGAAACGAAGTTTATGCCTCGGTCGATCCGTTTCGCAAGGTTAAAGGCTTTCCGACAAAACTAATCGTCGCCTCGATTAACGGTTATTATTAAAACATCTCTCGAAGCTCTAACGGGTTTTCGAGTTATGCGAACCGTTGCGTCGGACAAAAACCCCTATTGCATTCTTCGATCTTGACTGTTATTCGATGACAAGTCAATTGGAATTAACTTAAAAGGAAAATATATAAATGAAAACGTACTAGAAAGATATATATATATTTTTTTTTATGTACTTTTATATATATATATATATATATATATATCGATAATGCGTAAGGATTAATTAATGTTAGCCGAATTTATGCCGTTCTACTTTTAGTTTTTCCATTTTCTTCGTTATCGCCGCGCGCGTCAGTAAGGTTTCAAAGGAGAAATCATTGCAGCTCACGGCGCTCGAGAGAAGGAGAAGAAAAAAGAAAAAAGGAACAGAAGAAAAAAAAAGAAATAAGTAATACTGGATTTAAGATCCAGCTGCATCCGCGCAAGAACGTGTCGGATTACGCGCTCGTTCTACGTCCCTCCACCCTTCGCGTCCTTTTCTTTCGACATGTTTTTCCCCCTTCCATCTTCCTCTTTCTTTCTCCGTCTATCTATCTCTATCTATCTCTATATCTCCTTCTCGGTCTTACTCGTTCGTGTTCTCTTTCCAACTTGGCTGTCAGAGTCTACGTACCTTATAACCGCAGTACTGTGGACTTGGCAACTAAACGAGCTGCAATAAATGGACTTCGATATTAATTAAGTCGACGTAGAGCAGCGTTCTTTGCAAATGCCCCTCTCTTACAAATTACTTCGACACTTTGCTTTTTCTTTGCAATAATCCACGCGCTTCGGTCTAATAATAATATAACGGTATAAGCGACTTATTCCCGACTTACGTATTGAAATACCTATGTGTAGAATAAGTACTTAGCAATTCGTTCGCATTCTTTAATCGATTAAAAAGATTCATTCATTGTAAATGCCGACGTTGCCAAGAAATCAAATTCTTATAACAATGGTTATAACAACGTTTTTTTCCCTTCATTTGAATAAGATACTTCTGATGCATTTTCCAGCGTGTTCTAGAAAAAAGTGAAAAAGAAACAAAAAAAAAGAAAACAACGTATACACACACACACATATATGCGTGCAAAATGGCCGGTACTGTTATCTTTATTTTTTTTTTGGTTGGAAGCAACGCGCGAAAAGCTTCTTTCGAACGGGAGATTGCGTTCGAATAAACGAGAAAGAATGCGTGCGTGCGTGTGCGTGTGCGTGTGCGTGTGTGCGTGTGTGTGTGTGTGCACGCGCGCGCGCGCGTGTGTGTCTAAGAGAGAATGAGAGAAAAAGGGAGAGAGCGAGAGAGTGAGAGAGAGAGAGAGAGAGAGAGAGAGAGAGAGACAGAGACAGAAAGGGGTTGAGAGATATAGGAATAGAAAGAGGATAAATACTTGACAGTCAAAGTTACCGCGTATTGCACCGCGTCTTGTGGCAGTAACCTTGCGTTCTCGCGTCACCGTATTTTTTATCATATCAAACGTATGCTAACAGCCGGTACGCCGACGCGTGCGCTCGAACTCGCGCGCGTTCACACTACTCACGCGTATGCTTTATGTACACGCAAGAGGAACGAGCACGAGCGTCGACCACGGTTGCGGCAAGGTAAGACAATATGAACGGGTCTGTCGGTGGTCAGTCCCTGCCGGGTACAGTCCCTGGAAAATCACGCTACGAAACAACTTCTGCGATACATTCGCGATTTGTTTCGTTATATGTTAACTTTACTTTATTTCTCTATCTCGTTATCTCTATACCTCTCTCTCTCTCTTTTTTTTCTTCTTATTTTTTTCTTTCATTTTTTTTCTTTCGAATCTTTTTCATATCGCCAACTTTGCGACACTTTCTTAAGAGATCACCTTCGTTAATATTATTTCTCGAGTTTCTTACGGTATTACATTTTTCTTTTCTTTTTATTATTTCTTTCGATCTGACTCCTTCGTAAATGACTTTGAGCGCATGTTCTCTTTCTTTTTTCCTCCCCCCTTTTTTATCTTTTCTCTCTTTTTTTTCTTCTTTCCTTTTTTTTTCGATCGCAGCGGCCAATGTTATATCGAGCGATAAGTAAATACGTAACATCGTACAAACGGAATACTTTTCTTTTTATTTGAAAATGTCGACGCGATGGTCAGGTCGGCCATTACGATTTCTTCCTACGCGAACATTTTCCGAGAAGTGACAAAAAAAAGAAGAAATAAATGACTAAAAAACAAGAAAAAAGAAGCGGTAAAAAGCTATTCGCGAGAAAAAGATCATCGAGGAATGTTGAGCTGTTCGGCCGGTGTATCAGAGAGATAGGATCGGTGTCTCTCGATAGGCACGCAACCTTGACCGAGTGTACACGACCGATTGCTGAATCGACGACCCTGCTGACGACCCTGAAGTCACTCCGTACTGAGACAGAAATCACGATCAAAAGGAACTGCTTCTATACGCGCTTAGTCTGTTTCTTTCTTTCCCTTTTTATCTCTCTCTTTCTCTCTCGCTCTCTCCTTCGTTTACCTTATTATTCTTATCAATTCCTACTTTGCAAATGTCTTTTTGAATGAATTAGAAGCGCCGTGCTTGCGCGTCGTATATCGTCTAATAACAGGAAGTTCTTAAAAAATCAAGTTATCAAGAGAAGGAAAAAATGTAAGAAGTGAACTCGACCCAATGCTAGAGCCGCCATTTTTGATAAAACGTTTCATTTATTTTAACGACGATCGAGTATGACTCGTGACGGCGAAGCGAACAGGGAGGTAGAAAGAAATAGGGAAAGAGGGGAGAGAGAGAAAAAAGAGAGAGAGAGAGAAAATGAAAGAAAGAGAGAGAGAGAGTGAGAGAGAGAGAGAGAGAGGAAGGAAGGGAGAGAGGGAGGAAGAGGGAGAAGTTCGTCGAGGCTTCGGGGGAATGCCGTCGACGCCGCCGCGTTGTCGGAGGTCAGGTTCACCAACTACGATGCGTTCTCTCTCTCTCTCTCTCTCTTTCTCTCTCTCTCTCTCTCTCTCTCTCTTTCGCTCTCTCGTACTATCTTTCTCTTTCTCTCTTCCTTATTCGCGCGCTCTTGCGCCCGCGCATTGTATGCGTTTTTCTTGGCTGTCCCGTTCAATGAGACAGCAAAGCATAATCAAAATTAAAAATCATTCTTATTAATCATTTCTACAAATGAAAAAGAGAGAGAGAGAGACACACACACACACACACACACACACACACACACACACACATATGTATACTCAGTTTCGAAAGTCACGATTTATAGATCTACCGTTCGAATTTCCCGCAATATTTTGTTATTTTATTCTTTTTCAAACTTAACGAAGATCGATGTGCCGCAAGTAGCGTCGAGGAGAAAAGAGGCGTAAGTAAGTACTCAGTAAGTAAGTACAAGCATCAAGCCCAAGCCGCGAGATCAAGCGCTTGCAGCGCTCCTAGAAGAGAACGTCGGATGCTGCCCGCTGCATCTTGCATATATGTATGTTTTATGTCAGCGTGCATTCTGCATTTGCGCCGTTGCCACGTCCGCTAGCTCTCTCCCTATCCTCTTTCTCCCTCCCCCATCCCCCTTTACTCCTTCGGACCTCTCTATCCCATATTTCGCTCTTTCTTTTCTCTCTCTCTGTCTCTCTCTCTCTCTCTCTCTCTCTCTCTCTCTCTCTCTCTTTCTCTCTCTTACACTCACTGGTTTCCTTCCCTTCTACTTCGACTTTTGCGCGCGCGAGTACCCAATGCCTACGCTTCTTGACATTTCTCAAAGCCATGAACGCGCGCGCCACCTCTCGTCTTCGGAAGAGTCGTTGAACTCGAAAAAACAAATAGCGAGGCCCGCGTAAAAAGAGGGAGGGGAGAGGAGATATAAAGGCCGGCATTATAATACGTCCAATGATTTATAGATCTCACGACTAGATAAATAACAATGGCCCTCGATCGTGCGCGCGAGCTCAAGAAAACGCGTCGGGGAGAAAACAGAGAAAAGGGAATACTTAATAAAAATAAAAAGAAGAAGAAGGCAGAAGAAAAAAGGAACTATCGACGTTCTTTCCTACGTGACTTGAATACAACAGATCTGTCGTATTCGTCGTCGTTGTCGTCGTCATCATCATCCTCATAGTTCTACCAACCGATATCGCGTTTTCCTTAACGACGATTTATTTTTCGCATCAGACGCTATACTTCCTCACCAGATTAGCGAAAGAAAGAAAGAAAACTGTTGCTAGACTGTCTTACAACTTTCACTACAAAGTCCGTCTATTTTTTACGTTATTTTTTCTCCTTTTATGCATAAAGAACGCAGTCCCAGCGTCGTCGAGGCCGTTCTCATCGAGTTACTTCGTTATGTCATACGATGGTAATTCGTTTTTTTCTTTTTTCCTTTCTTTTTCTATTTTCATTAATTTTTTTATTAATATTTTTTTTTATTATCTTTTTTTTATCGAATGGAACATACTTTTCTTCTTTTTTGCTTTTCCTTTTTTCTAGTTTTCCTTTATATTTCTTTTTATTTATTTATTTTTTTTCTAAAAAAACTAAGTACCTATCTCTATTCGTGGCTCAGCCTCGTTCTCACGATCGTTTTTATCGAGCTCTCTCTCTCTCTCTCTCTCTCTCTCTCTCTCTCTCTCTTTCTCTCTCGCAATTTGCATACTTCCCGACCCCTCCCCTATTTACTTCTGTTCCTTTCTTTCCTTCTTTTTCTTTTACCATTTCTTTTTTTGTTCATCAGCTTCGTCAGAGGGAAAAGACAACTTTGAGATTATAACGATAGTTATTACGATTCGTATTTTCTCGAGACGTTATCTCGCGTATCTTGAGGTTGTTTCTCACGATGCAATAAAATTTTACCCCTCTCTCTCTCTCTCTCTCTCTCTCTCTCTCTCTTTCTCTCTCTCCCTTAGCCTCGCTCGATCCGCTTAGAGGATCGGTCCCGCGAAAAATACGGAGACGGCGACGGGCGGCGTCGAGAGAACGTATATAGCCGAGCCGCGTACTCTCTCTCTCGAGAGCCGTCTTCGAATCGGCGAGGCGTCGCCGGTTGGGCGCAGCAGCCCGTGGTTGCTGCAGGTCGTGGTTGCTCGCTTCGTGGAGCGGAGTGCTGCTGATCAGAGTGTACGACATCATAACACGAGACGACGTAACCCCTCCTGAAAAAAATCGCGTGCGAGTTCGACGAGACTTTGCGAGCGAGCGAGAGAGAGAGAGAGAGAGAGAGAGAGAGAGAGAGAGAGAGAGAGAGAGAGAGAGAGAGAGAGAGAGAGGTAGAGAGGTAGAGAGGTAGCGAGAGAGAGAGAGAGAGAGAGAGAGAGAGAGAGAGAGAGAGGTATAGAGAGGGAGAGACGAAGACGGACGTATATACGATACGGATAGATAAGAAAGAGAACGATGTAGGGAGAGGGGGACGGAACGGGGCAGGCAGGCGGACGGACGATCGGGCGGGAGGGGGAGGGGTCGGACGGTAATACGAAAAGTCTATCATTCGAAAAGGGGACGAATTCGAACGTAAGTAATCTCGAGAAGAAATTAAGAGAAGAAGTTAACTATAATAATCTTTAAGTGTACGTGTGCGAGTGCGCGTAAAGTACGTGTGTGTTACGTTATATTTTTCGTTTCTTTTCTTTTTATATATATATATATATTATATATATTTTGTTTTGTTTTTTTATTCGTCTTACCTCTCAAACTCTCTCTTTTTCTCCCTCTCCCACTTTTTCTTTCTTTCTTTCTTTCTTTCGTTCTTTCTTTCTTTCTTTCTCTCTTTTACTCGTGATGCACAAGACTCTTTAGAGTGGATGGATCACAGTTATATCGTAGTGGTAGTAGTAGAGGCTAGGTAATAAGATCACAAAATATGGCACACCGTTGCCCGAGTTCATTGTTCGGCACTCCGCGGCGCGGTCGGACGAGCGCTGGTGGGGGTGGTGGATTGGCAGGAGAACCGAAGATGTAGAGAGGAAGAGGAAATGGAAGAGGTGGAGGTGGAGGAGGAGGAAGAGGAGGAGTAAAAGGAAGAATAAAAAGAAGAAAAAGAAAAAGAATATGAAGAAGAAGAAGATGATATTGATGATGATGATGATGATGATGATGATGATGATGATGATGATGATGATGATGATGATGATGATGTTGGTGAAGAAGAAGAAGATGAAGTAGAAGAAGAAGAAGAAGAAGAAGAAGAGAAAGAAGAAGAAGAAGAAGAAGAAGAAGAAGAAGAAGAAGAAGAAGAAGAAGAAGAAGAGGGAAGTTGCTGAGAGGGGGAGGAATTCTCGCGCACTCTCAGCTGTCAACGCGAAGCGCGCGTCCTCGGCACGCGTCTTTGGCGCGCGAACTCGCGCGTAGCGGGATACTGTGTTGTTGTCGTTCTCGTTGGCTTCCTCTTCTTCTCGGTATAAGGAGATAGACGGAAAAAGGGAGAGAGGGAAAGAAAAAGAAAGAGAGAGAGAGAGAGAAAGAAAAAGAGAGGAAGGGTAAAGGATGGAGAGTGTTAGACAGCGTCCCGTAGCCCAGTAGCTTCATCCCGTTGCTTTCCCATCTTCTCGTAGAGTTCTTCAAAACTGATTCTCTTTCTTCTTCTTCTTCTTCCTCTTGACGCTACTTGTAGAATTCTCGCGTTGCCAAAGGGGTCCCTTCACTTTCGTTGTTTCAAATTCGGCAGCACTCGCGATTTGTAGTCTTTTCTTTGTGGTATCCAGGATGAGTGAGTGGGAGGAAGAAGGGAAGGAACGATAGGAAAGGGAGAACTCGTCGTTTCGTCTTCGTCTTCGTCTTCGTCTTCGTCACGGTCTTCGTCACAGTCGTCGTTGTCGTCGTCGTCGTCGTCGGTCACACTCTCACCTCTCCCCGTGTGCGTGTGACGCGGTGCGCGCGTGGTGTCGCGTGAAGTTGATCGTGCGTGCGCACCTTGTGCTTCGTTAAAGAGTCTTTTCCGTATAAAATGCTGGGGCGCCGGCGAGAATCGGTTTGGCCGCCGTCGCGTAGGCTTCACGCCGGCGTCCTCGGTCGCGATTGGTTGAGCGCACGGTGGAGGGGGTTACTGGCGCGAAGGTCCGAAGGTAGAGTACTCGCCTCGAGGAGTCGTCAGAGCGGATCCAGGGGAGCTACGGAGGAGTGGGGTTGTTAGCTAGTTCGCGAGCGAGATCGCGACTCCTTGCCGCTCGACGTTCTCAACGGCGGTCGCGGTCCTTCTCGGACTCCGGCTACTTCTTCTTTTCCTTTTCTTCTTCTTCTTCTTACTCTTATTCTTCGTCGTCGTCGTCATCATCATAATCATCATCATCATTATCATCATCATCATCATTTAGGAGATCGAAGGGTTTCCAATGAGATCACACACCTAATGATGTGCCGATCGTGTAAAAACAAAAAAAGACAAAAGAAGAAAATTTGCTATTCTCCTCTTACTATGTCCACTCGTCGTAAATCTACCGAAATCCATATCTGCCATTGATTCTGAAGTTTTAACCTCGTTGAGTTCGTTATTACGAACGCGAGAGCTACGAGGATTCATTAAAATTAACGAGAACACGATCCGTGCGACAACAAGTAATAGTAGTTGGGAGCATCGCTACGGAGGAATCGATGAACTTGATCGCGACGGTCAAGATCGTCCGATTGATCCGTAAGTTTACCGAAGCCGCGTGACCTTCCCTATGGCTCGCCGCATGCCGACGACTAAACACTGCCCGAAAATAGCGCCTTGTCGGAGGGCAGTTCCTAATCGGGAAGTAGGAAACATTCGGCCAATGGCCTTTCTTCAAATTCGGCTGCTCCTTTCGTGAGAACAATGTGGTAGTGGTGGTGGTCGGAGAGCCGGGGGAGGGGAGGGTGGTAGGAGAGGTAAGAAGAAAGAAAGGAAGAAAAAGAAATAGATTAGAGTGGGGATAGAAGGCACCGCTTTAGGAAGGGTCTAAGCCCAAATACGTTTACCACAATATTCCTTGCGTAGAGAAACGTATGGAGTTAGAAAGACCTTTCCCATCTTTTTTAGTTCCTTTCGTTCCCGCCTCTTACATCCTCTCTCTCTCTCTCTCTCTCTCTCTCTCTCTCTCTGTCTCTCTCTCTTTCTCTATCTATCTATCTATCTATCTATCTATCTATCTATCTATCTATCTATCTCTTTCTCTCGAATGCGTTGCATGCACCAAAGTCTCTCTGTCTCACACCTTGCGATATCTCTCTCTCTCTCTCTCTCTCTCTCTCTCTCTCTCCCTCTCTCTTTTTCACTCAAGTACCATCTTTCTTCTTTCCTTTCTTTCTTCCCTCTCCCTCTCGCCTACTCCTACCTCTCTCGAACGGTCAGGCTATTCACCCACGCACGCGGAGATGACGATGACGATGATGCCGAGAGCGCTACTGCTCTTTCAAAACGCATTCTTTCTCTCTCTCTCTCTCTCTCTCTCTCTTTCAATACCATCCACTTTCTAGGACATCCTCTTGCAATTTGAAAGATTTTTAATGAAGAAGAAAAAGAAAAAAAAAAGGAAAAAACGAAGAAAGTTTGTCAAGGATACTATATTAACTCTTCTTTTTTATACTTTTCCTTTTTTTTTCTTTTTTCTTTCCTCGCTGCGATCGATCGAACAAAGGAAAGGAGATATCCTCCTTTACGTGTCACTGTGTATTGACGACTTTTCTCTCTCTCTCTCTCTCTCTCTCTCCCTCTCTCTTTCTCTCTTTTTCTCGGCGAATGGCATTGGAGCGTTGTCATTGTGCATCGTCTCGGCCCCGTTAACCCAGATTCCGAATCGGCTATTTTTTCCTCTCGGCACAATCTTTTTTACCTCTTTCTTTTCCACCTTCTCCTTGCTTCATCCACGCCCACACATTCTCTTTCCTTCTCTCTCTATCTCTTTCTCTTTCTCTCTTTCTCTCTCTTTCTCGCCCAACGGAGGATCTCCTCTGCGTCGTCATTTCTTATTCGTTTTTCTTCGCCACCGAGAGTTTGCTTGTATTCATATCTTTCTTTATTTCTTTCTTTCTTTATTTCTTTTTTTTTCTTTACCCTTTCCATGCCGAGCACGCTATCTCTCTTTCTCTCTTTTTACAGCACGAGAGGGATCCCCTCCCTTCCTCCCTCTCCCACTCCTTTCCTCTCTCCCCCTCTTCCCATCGGTCTCCCTCTCGTTTCGTCTCTCTCCTCATCCTCCCTTTCGTATACTCGGCCGGTTCCTGACCTACGACTACGTTCGGGCGAGCGCGCGAATTTCGTTCGATGCTGTCAGCTTTCTTCCAAAGCTTTCTAACTAACACCGATCTTCCCTTTTTATCTCTTGATGCAATCGTTCTATATATATGTTTTTTTTTGCATTTTCTATTTCTTCGAGTATTATTATTAATAATAGTCGAATTTTATTATTCTTATCATTCGACTATTATATTTCGTCATTCATTAAGACTTGGTGTACGATATAAGAGTTTATATATCGTTACTTAGATAATTACGTCCTATTGCGGAAATACTTTTTCTATCTAGATTACTTTTCGATCCTTACACTCATCCGAAACTTCCGACTGCTTATCAATTTAGGCCAGATTCACGCAATTCTTGATGACGATGAAATATCATTATTTTTCTTTTTCTATTATTTGTTTTTATTTCAAGAAGAAAAAAAAAAGAAAAGGAGAAGATAAAAAAAGTAAAGAAAAGAAAAAAGGAAAGAATGAAAGAAACAATATGACCTACGATTACGTTTAAAATGAAACGGACGAATTTCTAGCGAAAGTCGTTCGGTAGACGGATGAAGCGGATTCGTGAATCTTCGGAATGATGGAGTTACAGTGGGGATGGATCTCAGGGATGGAAAGGAACGAAGATGGTGGAGGTGGAGAACGAGAATGGGAGAAGTAGAGGAGAAGGTGGGGGAGGAGGATCGTGCTTGTCGGATGGAAAGGCGAGAGAGGACGAGTGGTAGAAGTAGAAATAGAAGATGTAGAAGTAGAAGTAGAAGTAGAAGTAGAAGTAGAAATAGAAGAAGAAGGAGAAGAAGAAGAAGAAGAAGATAGCGAAGAAGAAGAAGAAGAAGAAGAAGAAGAAGAAGAAGAAGAAGAAGAAGATACCGAAGAAGAAGAAGAAGAAGGGGCTGCTCCACCGGCAATATACACACGGAGGAGAGCCGCGCAGACCGCGGCAAAACTCTGCAGTTTTGTTCTTCGATTTTGCAAACTTATATTTAGAAGGGCAACGATCTTTTGCCGCCGCAGCTCCGTGAGCCGGAGATGAGAGGGGAGAGGAGAAACGCGGGGAGGACTCTCGGATATGCGCGGGCTCTCTTTCGCGGACGCGGACGCTGAGATTTCTTGACTCGAACGGGAGCGAAACGGCGGCTTTCGTCTTCCAAGCCTTTACTAGTTTTTTCTTTTTCTTCTTTTTTCTTTCCCCCCTGTTCTTTTCTACTTCTCTCATTCTTTCTCTATATATTCGATCAAACGTCCTTTCATTTACTTTTATTATTATATTTATACGTGGTTCTATTATTTATCAAATTCATTCGAATTCGTCAATTCGTCGTAAAATCGTAAAGGATCTTTTCAAGTAATTGGAAAACGTCATTTTTATTACGTCACATTACTCGTGAAATACGTCAGATTCATATAATGAATGTCGATTAATTTTGTTCTTTCGAACGTTCACATTTTCTTTTTCTTGTTTCTTTTGTTGTCTTTAACACCACCCGCCTTCCTTTTGCTCCCCCACGATGTTTATTTTATCCCGTTCCCTTTTCTACGTGTTTTGCGTTATTTCCAAATTAACGTTATACCTCTTTACATTCTTTTTTTTCCCTCTTGCCGTCCATTATCTCTAGTAACTAAGATAAAAATTCGACGCGCGCGAAAACTTTCGAAAGGGCGAAATGCGATTACGTGAAAGTGGCCGAGGAAGTTTATCGAAACGTTACCTCTGGAAAAGAGAAATAAGGTCTTGGCGTAAAAAGAGAGAAAGAGAAAGAGAGAATCGCGATGAAACTTGGTATCGACTTTCGTAGACTTTGGTCGCTTTAGCGACGGCTCTTAAATATAGGCTAGCTTAAATATAGGACGTTCGCGGATTATAAGCCATTCTCTCTCTACATACTGTCTCTTTCTCTCTCTGTATCTCTCTCTTTCTCTCTCTCACTCTCCATCTCTCTTTCTCTGTCTCTCTCTTAAACAGGAATTATTATGAGATATTTAACCGTTTTCGAACGGTCTTGACGAGCGCCAGTCGTTGCATTTACATTTTCCATCAATACGCATTAAATCGTCAAGGTCATCGACTTCGTATCAACGATCGATGAAATTTTCCGGAGAACGAAATCTCACTCTCTCTTTCTTTTCTTTTCTTTTTTCTTTTTACAAAATATTAAACAGACTGGTAGGTTCTGTACGCATGGCTACTATCAATGATACACACATATAGAAACGCACGTACTTATGTACGCACTCACGCACGAACGCACGCACAGATATCCTCATACGAGTATACATACGTCCGTTCCTACGTAAAACTGTTACGAGTTTAATTTTATCCAGAGACGCAAAACATTGAATCTCTTTCCGGCGCTCCGCCCGTAATTGCACATGCATTATGGGAACGCCTGAGAGAAGAGGAGGTCAATAACCTTGTGACGAAGTCGTGCGTTTCGTCGTCGTACTCGATACGTTCGCGGGTCCCGCGAGTCTTTCGTTCTCAGTTCGATAATGAATTCCGTTGATCGCGCGAGAACGTGCCGGTAATCGACATAATGCCGGCTGTCGCTTATTCGCTTATTCGCAAACTATATGCAAGCGATACGCCAACCGTTTATACGATTCCTTTCATTTTCGGCGATCGTGGTCAGCTATATGAAATAAAACGGGATACCAGGTCATATCCAAGATTCCTCAATTTAACGTATATCGCGTCAATGGAAAGAAGAATTTATTTTCCAGAAAGTTAAATAAAATAAATAAAAATAAATGAAATATTGTCGAACGACCTTGAGATCAGAAATATTCTTTCGCAAAGCGAGAAATGAACGAATGAATGCCAACGAGCAAATTTCGACGAGAGAGACAGAGATAGATAGATAGAGAGAGAGAGAGAGAGAGAGAGAGAGAAAGAGAGAAAGAGGTATAGATCTTTGGCTCGTCCCTGCGAGCGCAATCTTATCGTGCGTGGCGTTGGTCGGCTCGGACCGCCGAGGCTGCACGAGTGCTCGCGAGTGCATAAGAGAGAAGGAAAAAGAGAAAGAGAGAAAGAAAAAGGGGAGAGGGAGAGAGAGAGAGAAAGAGAGAGAGAGAAAGAGAGAGACAGAGACAGAGAAAGAGAGAGAGAGAGAGACAGAGAAAACGCGGAGTCAACGAACGATAAAAAAAAACCCTCAGCCACACGCGCGACACAAAGAATAAACTCTGCTCAGAGTGCTCTCCCCTCTCAGCCCCTCCGCGACTTCTCCTTCTTTCTCCCTCCGCGTCGTTACTGCACTTCGAAGGCGTGTGTGGGCGCTTTCCCTCCCCCTCCCTCCCCCTCTCTTTTTCTCTCTCTCTTTCTCTGTTTCTCTCTCCCTCTCTCTGTTTCTCACTAGCTCGCTTACTCCAGCGTTTCTCCTTCCTTCACGTCGACTATTTCTTTTTCTCTTTTTCGCGATCTTCTTGGGGTAGGTCACGGCGAAACTGCTCGGAAGGGAGACAGGAAAAGAAAGAGTGGGAGAACAAGCGGGAGAGAGAGAGAGAGAGAAAGTGAGAGGGGAAGAGAGAGAGAGAAAGAGAGAGAGGGACAGAGAGATAGAGAAAAGAAAGAGGAAGAGAGAGAGAGAGAGAGAGAGATAGAGAGACAGATAGAGAGAGAGAGAGAGAGAGAGAGACGAAAAGAAAAAGAAGAAGAAAGAGAGCTGTAGCCGGCGGGGCTGCCACGTATCTGCGTGCCGTTCCGCTCGGAGCCGAGAGCCGAGCCTCTTTCCTTTACTTTCTTCGTCCTTTCCTTCCCTTTTCTTCTTTAATTCGAATCGCGTTTAGCTCTTAGGTTTTCTCTCCTTCTCTCTTTCTTTCTCTCTCTCGTTATTCGACGTGATTGGCCAATTTTGATGGCCACTTGGTATGTTCGAATTTCTTATTGATCAAGGTTAAAAAAAATTTGAATTTGCCATTACGAGTAACATCATTCTCGTTGATAGTTCGTTCAAACGTTATTTCATGAACATGAACGGGGAATATAGGAAAGAAGAAAGGGAGAGGAATAGAGAGGAAGTTATTGAAAATTCGTTATATTTATTTGCAGGAAGTTCTCTCGTAATACAGTCGAATTGTGCTCCTCATTGTTGCTTCATTATCACGAGAAAAAGAAACTTCTCTCTCTCTCTCTCTCTCTCTCTCTCTCTCTCTCTCTCTCTCCCTTTCACTCTTGTCGATCGGAGTATTATTCGATCATTACCACCTTCGAATTCAAGCTATAGTAGGAACGATCGAATTATATTCGATTAACTCGTGTCCGTAAAAGCTAGCACAGGGAAAGGCCACAAAGGTTTGTCTTATCGTCGACTATCATGCGATCTGAAAATCACAGAAAATTATAGAAAAGCCGCGAAGACGGGCCGAGCGATTCGCCGGGATGGAAGCGAGCAAGTTGCTCTTGAGACGTCGTAATTTTATCTTCGTTTGTTGTAACGGCCACGAGGCACGGAACTCCTACTTATTCTTCTTTCATATCTCTATCTCTTTCTCTTATTCTTATTCTTATTTCATATTCTTCTTATTATTTTATTTCCCATCAGTTGTTCAATCCCTTTCGTTCCGGCACTTTCATCTTTTTTTTCTGTCTTGCGGTTCGAAACGAAGAGGACCTTCTCCCCCCTCCCCCGTTCCCCTTTGCGTCTTTGCAAGAAGGGTAACTCTGTTTCGAATAGAGAGAGAAAGAGAGAGAGAGAGAGAGAGAGAGAGAGAGAGAATCGTGAAACAATAACACGCGTGCAAGAACCGTTATTTAAATAGTAGGAAGGAACGACCTTCGGGGTTGAACGCAAAAAAACCCCTTCTCTTTCGGGGTTGTTCGAATACACGTGAGAAAGAAAGAAACGCTTGAGCATGATTCGTATTCTAAGACGCACAAGAATCCTTTACAGAAGAAACTACTTACATTAAGTACTGATTATCAGTAATATTGCCGACAATACTTATAGACATATATATATATATATATATATATATATATATATATATATATATATTTAATCGATTTTTAACGATTGAAAACATCCATCAACATTATTGAATTATATTGAAAGAAAAAAAAATTACAATATAATATAAGTACGTTTCTTTCAAGACAAAAGTAACCGAGATTCTCCTTTGCTTAGTCTTTCTTTTTTCTTTCCCTCCGTCTCTCCCTCCACCCTTTCTTCCGCCTCATGCTTTCCTGCCTCCTCTTCTTACCTTCTCCTTTTTTTTCTTTTCTCTCTCTCTCCCTTTCCCTCTCTCTCTCTCTCTCTCTCTCTCTCTCTCCTTTCTTCGTGAACGTTCCGGTTTTTCTCATGCAGCTGTCACCGATCCGAGATCGGAGGAGGGCCCGAAATCGATGAAGACTGTATTGGTAGTCACGGTAGTTTCATGGCGAACCGGTTTCTGGTAAGGGTTAAAAGAGAAGGTTAGAGCAAAAAATTCATTTGAATCATCGGGTATGGTGAACGAGGCGTCGAAGTAATTGGATTTTAATTTTTGGCGGTAGCGCGCGAGCGGAAGAAAACGATCTCATAAGGGCGTTTGTCTCTTTCATGAGAACGAAACTGTCGAGTGTTTGCTTTGGAGTAATCTTTTCACACCCCACTAACTCTTTCTTTTTTAGTCTAACACTCTCATGTAACGTTCAGTTTCAGTCTGTTTCTCTCTCTCTCTCTCTCTCTCATTTTATCTCTCTCATTCTCTCTTAGGATCTGATCCAATGAATTTTCGAAGCATTGTTTTTTTCCAGAACTTCCGTCGGCGTCGCCGTCTGAGCATCGTCTGCTCACACGAAAGGTGGGAGAGGACGTCTTCTTGAAAGATTAGTGGTGCGTGAGGAGGGTGCGAAATATTATGTCGCGTCCGCTCGTTTGATGTCCAAGGGGTCAGGGCTTGTACGCGCGTGGACGACAAAGCCGATTATAGATGGTCCACTTTTCCCCCGAAAACCCCGAATCTTTAAACGTGTGGGCCAAAGGCATAAGGACGTCGTAGTCAAGGTTCTCGCATGAGAGCCGACGAACCGACATGCTCTCTCTCTCTCTCTCTCTCTTTCTCTCTTTATATATCTTTCTTTCTCTTTCGTTCACCTAAAAAAGTTCATGTTTTTCCGGCGAGTCTTTGGCCTCCGTTCACGATGCGAGTGACGCGTTGTACCACTCGAGGAGCACAAAGGAGTCCAAATCTTTTAATTAAATCCTTCGGAAACGCGAAAACTTCGCCATCGTGCCGACCGTTTTCGCGATTTTCTTGCAAGTTTTCGCTCAGGGTGCGCCGTGTACTATGTGCTAGGCGGGCTTTTAAGGTGCCGAAAGAGAGAGAGAGAGAGAGAGAGAGAGAGAGAGAGAGAGATGGAAGGCGAGCTTTAGGGGGTAGAGAGAAAGAGAGAGAGAAAAGAAAACCGAGACCACCGGCATTTACCCTACCTACCCTTCCCCACCTACTTTACTAACCCATCCCTTTGAAAAATAAAAGAAGCCGCAAAAACAAAAGACCGAGCGGCTACTTAACGAAACAAATTGTTGCTTCGTAGCGCGGACGAGAATTTAAAAGTTTCCCAACCGTTACCGTGGCACTCCTCCTACTTTTCACTTCCTACCTACAATGTAGTACCTACTTCCACCTTTTCTTCTTCGTTCCTCACTCCTTTTTTCTTCTTCTCCTTCTTCGCGCTCTCCCTCTCCCTCTCTCTCTTTCTTCTTTCTTTTTTCTCCCTTTTTCTTTTAATTTTTTTTATTTTTATTTTCTCTTTTTTGTTTTCTCTTTTTTTCCCTTTATTCTACTCCTCATCCCTCACTCCCCTCTCCTCTTTCGTCCAGGGAAAAGCCCCTTTACTTCCCATTAACCGACCCACCCCATTATTTTCGAGCATCGCAGTGATGCTCCGACGCGATTCAAGGCTCGTTAATGTCGCCTTATTTCTTTATTCTTGACGTTCCTCGCGACTTCTAGATCGAAGACGCCGGCGATAATGTATTATCAACATCGACACCTTCTACTTACTTCTCTTCTACTGTCTTTATTTTATATTTCATGGATCACTAAGTCGGTGATATAAAATATGTCAGATCGAACGAATCGTTTGTTTCCTAATTCGTTTATAAAACCAACACACGTATATAGGAATACGTAGTATCGAAATAGTGAAAAAGCATACAAATACATTGATATACATGCGAGCTACGACGATATGTTTGTTTTTTTATGAGAAATCTAGAAGAAAATAATAATTGTTTCTTTGTATACAAACACGATGTGCAAAACAAAAGAGCAAGCTCAACAAAATAGGGAGGTGGCGGAGGTTTGTGTGGTAAAGGGCACAAAATAAAAGTGGACGTGACCGTCCAATTGGAACTTCGATTCAAGAACGTGCAAGAACGAACGCCTCTACGTGTACGTACGTATGTGTACGTGTGCGTGTGATTTGCAGAAGAAAATAATGGATCGATGTTGAATCGATAATATGATAAATTGAAAAAGAAAAAATGTGATGTTTCGAAACAAAAAAAAAAGGATAAGCGATAAAAAATGAATGTATGCACGTGTTATGTACGTATGAGGGACTCGAAGAAGAATTATTTAAAGGGGTTTCGTGAACAGGCTGAGTGTTCAACTCACTCGCTGCAGGGTGGACCAGCATTCCTCGAGGGTGCGTTCGCTGATGTTGCCCATTCCTCCGCCTCCGCCAGCACCTCCCGCACCACCAAGCCCCGCCGCAGAGGCACGAGACTATCGGGCAAGACAGGAGGCTCGTATTAGTCCGGTTCCAATTCTTCATCCACGATTACCATTCTCTTAGAGTAAATCTCTAAGACAAGCTTTATAGGTAGCTTGTATTTTTTACGACTAACGCGATTATAAGGATCAACGATACCTACCGACGCATAAAATTTTCTAAATCTATTCTATTTGTACGTTTGTCATAGTAACGATGTCGACGTTCGAATACCATATATATATATATATATATATATATATATATATATATACACCATATATATATGTATGTACCATATATATATGTATATAATGTATATAAGTATGTATGCATTCATATATGAGTTAATATTAGAAAATTGTGAAGGTTGTTAAAATAAAATTTATAAGAAAAAGATGAAAACAAATAAGGGGAAAAAAAGAAAATTCATAGTGGAACTCAAACTCCTCCTTTTCGTGTTCGTCCTTGTCGTCGTCGTCGTCGTCGTCGACGTCGTAGCGGAGAAGTGTATCGGTGTAGCATCGTGCCAGCGGAGAAACGCAGTACGATATTTTCTTGGGAACATCTTCTTGGCGTACCGTATGACGTATGCGTATGGTATTATCTGTGTTGCGCGGGTCAAGAACCCCGAGAGTCGGCGTATCTGCATCCCCGCGTTGGTGTGCGTGGGCCGCGTTCGCATTTGCGGCATCGCGGCTTTCTATGTACGCGTGCACGAGAGCTCGAACGCCCGCACCCGCTCTCCCTCGTGGAGAGCACGTGTGTAAGTACATGCATACGTAGTATAACACATACATAGACAGATTCATGCATACGTGTACATTACCGTGCGTGTTACCACGCGTTGCTTCGTTTGCGTTACATGTACACGTTGCATTCGTCTGCGTGCTCAGCTTTACGCGATATTGTACTTCAGCTTATTCCGGTGTGTGGATGGGTGCGTGTGTGCGTGTGCGTGTGCGTGTTGTCCGCAGCATAAGTGTATCTCTTGGTACAGTCGCGGTTTTTAACTGTCGTCAAAATTGGTAACATCGTCGTCTGGCTCGATTTACGAGACGAGATAATTGTTTACGAAACGGATCTCTTTTATATTTGTTATCCTTTCTTTTCTTCGGTCAGTTATATACGATTAGGAGGAAAATGAATAGTCTTTCGCAAAAAAAGAAAACGAAGAAAGATACAGTAAGTTTCTCGTACGGGCGTTATAGACTCGGTTCGTTTGAGAAGTATGAGTAAAGTAAAAAAGAAAAACATCGATTTGGTCAAGACACGCGAGCGTTAGAGAGAGAGTCTGTAACGAGATCTTAACGGTCTCAACACCGAGAAGTTAACGCGTCGGCCACGATCCGAGCAAATATTTTTCTTCGGTCAGTCCATGTGGAGAAACTGCTTGAAAGTATTGTCCGACGTCGGTCTGCCTGAGTGAACGACCTTATTTATCGATGCGTTATGTATTTTTATCGCGGTCGCTTCGTCCCAGTTATTTATCTCTACTCTTGGTGAGTATGGTCGAGGGAGGCTGACGAGATAGAGCGAATAAAAGACAAAAACGAAAAAAACAAAAGACGAAAAGAAAAAAAGGAAGAAAATACGTATCGTAAAGAAGAGGAAGAAGAAGAAAGAAAATAATAATAAAACGAAAGAAAAAAGGAAGATGTATAAAGAGATGCGGTCGTTCGCGGAAAGATATAACGAGCTTACGTATGTAAATTCTTAACCGAGAAATATACTCTTTGTTTCCTCACCTGTAACTCGTTGACGAGTTTCTCCGTGAGCGTAGCGTCGTGGGAGTCTTGGCTGGTCGCACCAGGACTAAGCATCGAATTCTGAGAATTTTGTTGTTGACTGCCCGACATGTTCATACCGGTTAACGCACCGTTTTGCCCAATTGTACTGGCCATATTAAGTGCCTGCTGTTGCAAATTTTGCGTCAAGTTTTGCGCCTGTTGTTGAAGATTTTGCGTGAGATTCTGTGCCTGCTGCTGTAACGCCTGTTGTTGACTCAGGCTGAGGTTCTGCGTTAGATTTTGTGCCTGCTGTTGTAACGTTTGCGAAAGATTTTGCGCTTGACTTTGAATATTCTGCAAGCTTTGATTGGTTTGACTTAGGTTCTGCGGTTGGTTCAGCAGCTGTTGTTGTTGAGGCGACAGATTGGGCGTCAAACTTTGCGCCAGATTGTGCTGCAACGTTTGACCGAGGTTCTGTTGCATGTTTTGAGTGAGCGCCTGCGTCAATGCTTGTCCTAAGTTTTGGCTTAGAGCTTGGGCAGCTTGAACGCCCAGTGATGGGCTTGACGTTTGAGACATGCTCTGTTGGGCCTGTGCTGCCAACGTGTGGAGACTTTGGGCCATGCTCGAAGCGATGGCACCTTGATGATCCGCATGGGGCGACGGTGTCGTGGGTGCCGGGGAAGACTGGTGTTGCGCACCTTGAGCGGCCTGCTGATTCATCGACATCGCATGTTGTTGCTGTTGCTGTTGCTGCTGTTGCTGCAATTGTTGCGGACTAGTCGTTTGTCCTAGGCCAGAGTTGGCGTTTTGTTGCACCTGCGACACCGCCGATTGCTGCTGTTGTTGCTGCTGTTGTTGGCCAAGGGGACTGTGCATCTGCGAAACCTGCTGATGCTGTGGCTGTTGCGTAGAGTTCGATATCGGGCTATGCTGTATCCCCGGCGAATGCTGAGGCGGGCCTCGTTGCGGCTGCTGCCAATAATCAGACATTTTGAAAACGTGCTGTCGCAGAGCGTGCAAGTTGGCGGCCGCCGCTGTGACGGCCGAGGCTTGGACTTCCATGGATTCGTGGTCGTTCTCGAGATCGGGTTCTGGCGAACTGCAAGGGTCTTCGTCCTCCTCCTCGTCCTCTCTTTCTGTAATATCCTCGTCTTCTTCGTCCTGTAACCTTGCGGCTCTATCTTGCTCGGTCGATGTCGGTAGTCCTCCAGCAACACCAGCAACACCACCACCTCCGCCGACGCCTCCTCCAGCGTCGCCTCCACCTCCAGCGTTTCCTCCGCCTCCACCGCCAACACTTCCGCCTCCCCCTCCTCCCCCTCCTCCTCCGCCAGCACCACCTATCCCACCCCCCGAATCGCCAGGGTGGAGATGATTCCCCGGGTGGTGTTGATGATGATGATGGTGGTGGTGGTGGTGATGTTGTTGTGGCTGCTGTTGAAGGAGAGGATGGTGGGGACGGTTGTCTTGGTTTTGAGTTTGTTGCTGCTGCTGGAGTTGTTGTTGCTGCTGCTGCTGTTGTTGTTGTTGTTGCTGCTGCGGTGGTGGCGGCTGTTGTTGCTGCTGTTGCGGATGTTGCTGCGGCTGTTGTTGTTGCGACTGCGGCTGTTGTGCCTGCTGATGGTGATGGTGCTGCTGTTGCTGCTGATGCTGGTGGTGATGCTGTTGCTGCTGTTGGTGGTCCAAGCCAAATTCCGATTGGGCTTGTGTCTGGGCGCGTAGGTCCAGGGCCGCCGTCGCGTCCGAAATCTTGAGGCCTTCGCGAGAAGCCCGGGCTACCCCCTTCCGGCGCAGCTTGCCCGCTTTTTCGCACCCCTCGAGGTAAGCAGCTCGACGGCCGGCACTCCTCCGCGCTGGGCGCCGTTCCTTGCCTCGTTCACGGCTTGCTCGAGGCTACCTCGCTCGCTTGCTCACAATCGCTTCGCCTTCTTCTCCTCCTCCTCCTTCAGCCCAGGATCGTCCTCGTACGAACGATAACGATCCTTGGCTTTTTGGGCTTCGACGTGGGCGGCGGGCAACGTCAGTTACTCGCCACCTGCTGCAACTTCCCGAGCCCGTTAGTGACCGCTGCTGCGCTCATGTAATCCACTCCGCTCTTTCTCTCGACTTCCCTTCTTCTTCCTCTTCTTCTATTTCCTCTTCTTATTCCGATGGCGATCGTTTTCCTCGAGCGCCCCTTATTCGCGATTACCTCGATTTCGACTTTACGATCTTGGTTTCTGTTCCTCTTCGTCTTCTTCTTCTTCTTCTTTTTCTTCCGCTTATTCTCGATTCTCTCGTAGCCGTGATACGAATTTGTTCGAGTCACTTCGCGTATTTGGTCCGATTCGCCGATACGTAGTATGTACGTAGATATTATACGTTTGATGTCTCCTAGATAGATGCCCGTCTGTCGATTCGCTTGATCTCTCTTCTTTACTCTCCCTTCAATTATTTTTCTTTTTGTCTGTTTAACGTTGTCGTTGGTAGGAGGTTGTCGTGTTCTCACGCGTTCGTGTGGTTTTTGTTAAGTGAGTGTGTGTTTATGTTGTGGTGTCTATGTACTACCTGTATCTCTCTTTTTTTTTTAACTTCTGCTTTGATGCGCGCGCAAATGGATGCACTCCGTGTTAAGGAGAACAGCCTAGTTTTTCTTTTGTCTATCTAACTTAAAGTCTAGCGTACACTTAAGTTCAGGTTAAAATTCAGGATTGCCCAGCCCGGACGGTGTAAGCGAGGAAGGATAGTCCACGCTATTACGCGATCAGGATTCGGTCGAAGGTTTCACCGCTTTTAAATCTTTAGAGCGGGGTGTAAGAAATCGCACTGATAGATAAAGTCACTGCTCGTCCCGTTTTGCCCTGAGTATTAGCCCCGTTGAATGTTTGATGTGAGTGTGTGTGCGTGTACAATTTTTCATGTGAGTTTTTTTTTTGTTATAACCGGGACGAGAGGGAAACTTTTTCCTCTTTGGATTTCCGTCACTCCGTTGTTCTGTGCGTTTTCTCTGAGTGCACTTTCTTCAGATTCTTCTTCTTCCTTCTTCTTCTTCTCTCCTCTCTCTCTCTCTCTCTTTCTTACTATCTCTCTCTTTCTTTATTTAAAAGCGCTTTCCGCCGATTTTCGGTAGTCGGTGGCGCGGTCGAAACTTTCGAGCCTCTTCCTCTTTTGCCACTTTGGCTCGCGCTCGTCGACGACTCCTCCTCGAAATGCGACTCTAGCGTTTCTCTTTAACTCTTTAAAAGGAATTCTATTTCGATAATCGATTAACCGCTCGTCGTTACCGATATCGTCGATGGTAGTTGTGGTTGCTTCTTATTATCGTTTAGGTTTAATTAATATTGCACTTAGGTACACTCGTTTTTTGAACACACTGAAATATATATGTATGCGGCGCGGGGTTTTACATTGGAGCTTCTGCCGAGATCTTTCCACGTTCTTTCTTCCGTGATCTTTTCTCTCTCTCTCTTTCTCACGCTCTCTCTCTCTCCCCTCTCTCTCTCTCTCGCTCTCTCTCTCTCTCTCTCTCTCTCTCTCTCTCTTTTTCTCTCTATCTCTCTCTATCTCTCCCCTCTTTTTCTTTATTTTTATATTCGTTGCCGATCACTACAACTCCAAACCCCGCTTATAATCGCTCCACTTCTCTTTCGCTCTTCTTCTTCTTCCGCACTCGCACTCCTCCGCTTCTTCTTCCGCTTTGCTCGTCCTATTCTGCTTCTTCCGCTTTGTCCAGTCTTCCTCTCCTGCGCGGGAATTTCTCGCTGTAACGCGTCTCCCGCTCGAAGCTGCAATTCAGAAAAAAAAGAAACGTCATTCGTTTTCGTCGACCAGCCGGTGTATCTTTTAAACGTGGCAGATAAGTAAATGGACGCGTTGCATGCGTATTTAGTTAATTCGAGTTATATAGCATAATCAACAAGCACATCGCGTTATATATATATATATATATATATTTTTTTTTCCTTGAATGCCCTAAAGAAATTAATTGACAGCTCGCGTCGGTCAGCAAAAGTCAAAAGAGAGTTCTTCCTTTAAGAGGAACAGTAAAACGTCCGTTGATCACTCGCGTTCGCAAATTTACGCTTTCACTGTGATATATTAAAATAGATGTAGCTCGATTCGACGATAAAACCCTTTAAATTATACACAAGCCGACGAGAATAGACAGATAATACATTTATCCGTGTTCATCCCTTCGATGTAAAAATAAAAAGAACGGTTAAAAAATATTTCGAACTTGAAAAATTTTCTTTTTAAAACGTTTCTCGATCGACGAATGAACGAATAAACGAACGAACGGCGATAACAACAACAACGATAATAACAACAATAACAATGCGACGTTACTTACATAAAAATCAGCTCGTAGGATTAATAAGATAATGATAAAACTAACATGGGATGAACATGTAGAACGATAACGCAAATCCTTTGTTCGTTTTAAAACAGATTTCATGTGACTTACGCCGCATTTATTCTCAACCGGCAAGTGTATAATCGTGCACTGATCCGTTCACCGATTATTAACCTATTTAAATAAGATTATTTTCGTGTTATGCACGTCTTCTAGTAGCACGCACTAGTCGACGAACATTCACACGATATTAACAACTTTATGGGATTTTGAAAAAAAAAGAATAAAAACGCGAACAAAAAACAATATCTCGAAAAAAAAACCGATGCACCAAGATCCGAGACTATCGCACTTTCTCGACACTAAGATTTATCATAAGTGAAGAAGGATATGTTTCTTATTGACGGAGGAAGATAAGGACGACGCACAGAAAACACATATTTTGATCTAACGTCACGATCCTTTCGAACTTGAATCGTACGTAGTTTAATCCTTCACGAAACTTTTATTGGCAGTAACCTCGCGCAATTTACTAAAGTTCATTAAAGGAGTTGAAACGAAACACTTGAAATATTATTTCCAATTGAGAAACCCCATTCGTGGACGAGTGACAGGAGACAGATGTTCGGAAAAGTGTAATCGTTTTTATATAGAGAAAATTTTTGTGCGAAGAATTTTGTCAAAAAAGAATAAATAAAATTAAAAAAAAGGAAAAAGAAAGAACTGACCGCTCGACACAACTTTCATATGATTTTTCTAACGGCGCGTGAGATTCGCATTTTTTTTGTTTTTGTTTAGAAAACTTTTAACCGATCAATTTGAATTTTCGATGTCGTTCCTTCTCCCTCATACTTCAAACACACACGTAATCTAATTTTATCTTGTTCGTGCGATCCTTTTTTCAAACACGGAGATATGTATTCCAAAATACGCGTAACGTGCGCCTGTTACCGTCGCATAGTATTTATTCATCGTTATTATAACTCACGAATTTTTTTTTTCAAACGTACACAGAATATTTTCAAACGATAATGGATGATTAAGAGAAGTCCTTTTACGTTCACGTCCGATATTCGATAAGAAAGAGAGAAGATGTTAAGAAATTCGAGAAAGAAAGGAAGACAGAAAGAAGGAAAATAGTAAAATAAAAAAAGCCGAGCACGAGAGAATTCGGTAAATTGGACGAATTGACATTGACGTTTCACTTTTCTTTTATTTCGTTTCGTTTGGAACAAATAAAACAGATGTCACATTCTCGACACTTATGTTTGCACCCCGTTAGACGATCGTACACTATACGTTGTTATTATTATCGAAAGAAATAACATAGCGATCAACGAATTTCGTACAACAAATGAGAAAATTTCGAGATAAGAAAAGATTTTTCTGCCAGCACGGAGTAACTTGTCGCTCGTACTTTTCTCGTTTTTTTCGAGGAAAGAATGACACGCACTTTGCACTCTTTGTTTCTCTCTCCCTCTTTCTCTTTCTTTCTTTCTCTCTCATTCTTTCTCTTTCTTTCTCTCTCTTTCTATACATATTTATCTTTCTATTCTTTTTCTTTTTTTTTTTTTAATTTCTATCTCTTTTTCATTCTCTTTCTCTTTCTTCCTAGATATTCCTATCAACCACGATCGCTGATCTCGTCGCTTAGCTTTTCGGTCACGCATAAAGTGTTTTTCTCGAACATAGTCCTTTCCCCCCACACACCGCTCCCCATTATTTTTGTAAAGGCACTTGTATTCGTCCAATCTTGTTGAATGAAGAAAGGATCGAGTTATTCGCTATCGCGACGGAACACTGCAAGCTAGTACGCTGACGTACCGGGCATGTCAGAGAGGCTCCGTGAGTAAGTGGATGGAGAAGGGGGTGGATCGGTGATACGTTCAGTCGAAAGAGGGGAAAACCTACTAAATTCGTCCGAAAAAAGAGAAGGAAGATGAAAATGTAGATTAAGATGATGATGATGACAAAAAGAAGAAGAATAAGAAGAAAAATAAAAACGAAGGAAATAGTAACATTGGGTATTAGCGTCGCACGGATTTCCTTAAGCTTGGTATCGCGCACTGGAGAAACTATCACAGAAAGAAATAGAAGAAGAAGAAGAAGAAGTAACAGAAGAAGTAAAAGAAGAAAAAGAGGAAGAAGAACAATAAGAAGAAGAAACGCGTCAAAAAATGTAAATGCGCGATAATACGTCGCGTAAAATTGTAGAGCTCGGTTGTAGAGGAAGTAGAAAGAATCCAAGAATGATCTCTTACTAGAGATCAGTGGGTCCGTGTAATCGACGTAGGTAAATACTGTCGGTGCATATAAGCCGATGTAACTCTCGCGTGGCAGTTCTCTCCGGTCAGGGGTTAGAATGGCAAACACCTCTCTCGCGTTCGGTATCAGCCAAGACACTGTTCTTCCTTGGTAAAGACGTTGGTGAAGACGACGACGACGACGGCGGCGACGGCGACGACGACGACGGCGACGGCGGCGACGGCGACGACGGCGACGACGACGACGACGACTACTACAACGGCAACGACGCGACTCCCGACGACGTACGACGACGACGGTGGAAAAAGGTCTCTCCTCTTCCGCGTTCGAGTCCTTGACGGAGGAGGAACCGAAACTGACTCAGGTCTGTGGCTCGCGAGAAACGCTAAGTCCTTCTCCGAGTCGGGGGTCGGTGGTGGCGCGCTTCTCAGACCGCGTGCGTCTGACTAAAAGCCACCCCCTCGTGCCTTAAAGAACGCGTGTTCGGGTAGGGGCGTTGTCTTAGGTGGTGCGCGGTCGCGAAATTTCTGGCCGCCTCGCTCGCCTTTGCTCGCCTTTCTTCGCCTCCCTTCGACTACCTCGTACTCCCTCTTACTCGATCGGAACCTTGTAGGAGTCGGGTCCACGGGGCCCGGGCAAGGGCCCAGGCTACCCTGGACCGTGCTTAAGCCTTGTACGAATCCTTCCAGGTCGAAAATCCACCTAGCCGAGAAGGAAAAAGCCGAGTACTTCGTAGGACAGGAGTTTTCAAGCCACCCCTCTTTTCCTTTGCCCCCACCAAACCGACGTAGGAGCGTGGCGCGCGCTCTGTCTCCCCTTTCCTCAGACCTTTCTCTCCCTTGCCTTCGCCGCCGCCGCCGCCGTCGCCGCCGACGACGCTACCACCGTCCTCCCCCGCCGCACGCAAACTACCCTTAGCCGCCGGGTGGGAGCCGGAGACTCCGTCGACGCCTCGAACGGGGGTAAACGTCGTATAAGGGGTGAGAAAGAGAGTGGGAGATCTCTCCTTTTCTAATTTCTTCTCCTTTCCTCCCCCGCGCTTACCTTCTCGCCTACCCCACTCGAGCTTACCCTTCTATCCCTTCCTTTTCCACTCTCTCTTTCTCTCCTTCTCTCCCTCTTTCTCTCTCACTCTCTCTCTCTCTCTCTCTCTCTCTCTCTCTCTCTTTCTCTCTACCTATCGCACTTTCGCACTCTCCACCTATCTAACTATCTATCCATCCATCTATCTATCTATCTATGTATCTATCTGTCCTTCTTTCCTCCCTTCTCCGATATTCCGAATTATGCTCGCAAGAGAAGGAAACTCCGTAAGGAGTCCTCCTTTTTCGCGTCGTTTGTCTTTTATATTTTACTTCCACGGATGCTTGGACTCACTCTGAGAACTTTTTTTAAATATACGTGTATGTGTTTATGTATATAAATATATAAATATACGCGTGTATAAAAAAGCTTTCTTATTAATGTCCCGATCAAAACTAAAAAGTACGATAGTTAATGGCAGTGTGCTAACGTCACGAGGCAAGCTGTTCGACTGACTGAAAAATTGTGTGGGAGCTCTTAGAAAAGGGGGTGTGCGTAGCGAAGGTCCGACGTGGAAATAAAAAGAAGGGTGAGAACCGTATAAAAATGGTCTCCTCCCTCGGTACGCTGTGCCCCGTATGGCAAGACGAGCATGACTAATCGTACCGTGGGGGAGTGGGGGCGAGCGAGAACAAGAAAAAATAGCCTTTTTTCCCCTTCCAATCGAGCACCCTACTCAGCTCCGACCCCCTCCTTGTTTTAGAAAGACTTTTTTTTCATTGGCTCGCTCCATGGCAAGCAGGGGAAGAAATTTTTTCTCTCGGCGAATCTCGAATCTCGGCTGAATGGGGAAAGAGAGAAAAATAATACGGGAAAAAAGAAACGAATTAAATAAAGAAAGAAGAAGAAGGAGGAGGTTTACGTCCAGCCGTGAAGTGTTAAAGGACGTCGACTTTGTAGGTAGAGTCGGAGTCGATGTTCATTTTGTGGTGTGCAGGGTGGTCGATGGTTAGCTTGGTCGTCTTACGCGCCCCTCTCTATGACCCTCTCTTTCCCTTCCTCACCTACCCCTCCCCTTGCCACCCACCTCCTACCGAGAGCGTCTCCACTTGCATTCGTCTAACGTGCGCGGTGGCCTCTTCTCTATCGAGGGAGCTTTCCATCCCTTCTACTTCCTACCGAACGTCTCTCCCCTCCATCCAACTATTCCACTCGCTCTTTCTTCCGTTTCTCTCTCCCTCCCTCCTTCCCTCCCTCTCCCCCCTCTCTCGCCCTCCCTCTCTCTACTTCTGTACCTCGATCTCTGTATCTCTCTCGTTTTAACTTTTTCTCCCACCCAGTACGGGCCACCCTCTCTCTCTCTTTCATCTCTCTCTCTCTCTCTCTCCCTTCTTTCGACACGCTTCATCCCCACCGCACGACCAACCCCCACGCGCCGCATTTTTACGCTGGCCTTGTCCTTTTTTCCACGTGTCCGCCACGTGGAAATGTGGATTGCCTGAACGACCCTCTCTTCCTTTTTTTCACATTTTCTCTCTTTTTCTCTCGGTTACTCTACTCTACTCTTTTTCGCTCTCCCCATTTTTACCTCCACTTGCTTTTCTACGCACGACTAACACGCACGTTCCCTTTCACCCTCCCTCGTACACCACTCTTTGTCCACCCCATAAAGAGTGCGACGTTGAAAGACTCCAAGAGAAGAAAGAGACGCGAAGAAAAGCGACACTCGGCTCCTCCCTACTATCCCACTATCTCACTCTCTCTCTCTCTCTCTCTCTCTCTCTCTCTTTCTCTTTTCTCTTTTTCTTTTAGCCTCGCCTTGCTTTATACGGAACGCCGAGGGTGGTTCGTCGCATGGAAAAAGTCAACGAATGAGGTAGCAGCTCGGAAAGGCGGAAGGAAAAATCCACTGACATGCTAGGTCTTTTCCGAACGAATGGCCGCTCTCTTTCCGGTAATACGATGGTAACTTTATGGTTACCGCGTGTTTACCTGTTGGTTCTTTCATGAATGAACTATATTTTTACAGTCCTCCTTTAAGGAAGGACGTTTCTCCTATCCTTTTTTTTTATGAATAACGAAGAAGTGCTAAGTATCCTGATTATTCCGAGAAATATGTAAAAGAAAAAATGAAACAGAAAAGAAAAGAATAAAAATCTCCTGCTTTATATGTATGTAAGTACACAAGTCATTGCAGTATCTCTTCCGGAGTATCGTGCCTATCGCGAAAACATTTTCGATCGATGGAGGGCGTAGTAGAGTCGACAACGTGCATCGAAAACGCCACAGGCGGCGGGAGGGGAATAAGGAGAAAAAAGAGGTTCTTCTGTAAGATTCTCCCCTGGCCAAAGTAGTACGGGGAATAATACGCGTAAAGAAAGTATCCAGCCGCGTAGAGTATAGCGTGATCGCGATCGAACTTCCGGTCGCGGCAGGCTGCCCACAAAGTAAGGATTCGGTACTGTCTTGGTTCGCTCGTCGTGGGTGGAGTGTGCACCATTCTTTCTCGGGCCACGAAAATAAGTAAGTACGTACCTACATAAGTCGTTTTTGAAGGAGAGAGGGTATTGGGTAATCGAGACTTGCTTTAAATTACAAATGAAGCACCGGCTTTTGTGTGTACATATATATATATATATGTTATATATATGTGTGTGTCTGAATATATATATATATATATATATATATATATATATATATATTTATACGTACTGACTACTACGTACCTACGTGGTATATACGTATTACCTACTTATATCTTAGGTACGTTGGTTTGGATAAAAACAGGTGAGAATCGTGTCTCGCGAAAGAAAGGGGTGGGTGGATCGGCCGTCAGGCGCTATCCTTCGAGATCCCAATCCTGATCCCGATTCCGACCCTCGATCCCGATCGGCAGCTGGACGAAAAGGAAGGGAATACAACGGACTCGCCGCCGCACGAGTGAGAACGACCGAACAACCAAACAAGAGGAGAAGGATGTGGAACTTGGAGAAGGAGAGGTACCGTACGACGTGTACGCGCACGTGCATTTGCTTGCACGATTCGGCTGACGGCCAGTTGCAACGTGTGCCGCTTGAATCGACTCGATCGAATCCCCCGATAACGACTATGTGCTCTTTGCGTAGGAAGACGTTTGTCTTCTCGCCCCGATCCTGCCTACTTTCGATCGTCCTCTTTCCTTTATTCGCAAACCTGCCGACGATACGTTCTAGAAACACTTTGTCACTAAGACGACGACGACGACGACGACGACGACGTTTTGTCCTTGCGAAAGCGAGGGTGGTCACTTCCTCGGAAATCACCTGGTGTAATAACGATAGCGTCATCAAATAATTATATTTTTTTCTTTTTTTTTTGTCAGACCCATTGGAACACGTTTTCGTTTGAAATAATTCCTTAAGAAATTTTTTTCACTTTTTCTTTTTTTCGGACAAGATTTAAACTTATCAAAATTGTCTGCTCTACGTGTAAACTTTCGTTCATACCAATCTTTAAATTACATTGAAGTACTTGACTTAAGATCCCCCATTGATTTAGAAAATAACATAAAAGCTAAATAGTTTTTATCGTCGTACTAATAATCGAAAACCTATTTCGTATTTTTCGTTTAAATATGCGAACGATAAAAACAACGCTTTGATTATGTAAAATAAATTTTACGTTTGATCGTCGAACCGTGTGAAAGCACCTTTCTTTCAATCCCTACGTATCTAAGAAATACTACCCCGAGCCGAGGTGACGCCTGGTGGAGGATTAAGGAACGAGAGAACAAACGAGTACAGAAAAGGGTGACTCGTTCTTAGGTTTCTGTCCATGCTAAGCTTGACGGGGATATCGATTATGTAGGAAACTCCACGCTCCGTAAGCTAAGCAGCGCTGGCTGCCAGATTTTCTTCTTTGTTCGTTTTATATCGTATTCGAATTTAATCGAAATAATTAATTAATTAATTTCTACCTGTCCCGATAATATCCGATCCGATCGTCTCAGTTCCACGTACTTTGATTATCACGTTGTCACCTATAAAACTTCTTTGGTAAAGAACTGTGCTCGGTGTCGTCATCTCGATTCTCGAGATCCACTATTTTCTATGTAGAGATTTCCTTGTTGAGACCATTATCAACGATCTAGACCGAATCGACGAATCGGAAGGCCCGGAGAACCGCGCAAGCCATCGAAACTGCGGCCTGGATTAAGAATTCTAACGGTAGGAGTAGTAGTCGTTGGTAGTAGGATGAAATGAGCGACGCGTCCGGCGCATTACGCAATGAAAGAAACAAATGAAGCTTAATAGAAAAACTGCTCGCGCTAGAAAAACCGCTCTGTCGTGGACTTAGTACAGTTGAGTCAGAAAGTCTCTCAGAGAGAGAAAAAGAGAGAGAGAGAGAGAGAGAGAGAGAGAGAGAGAGAGAGAGAGAGAGAGAGAGAGAGAGAGAGAGAGAGAGATAAAAACTACCACCCACTCCTCCCTGCTTTTTTCAAAGAAACTCATTGCCTATGTTTTCTCACGGAAGAACGAAGGAAAGAAGGAAGGAAGAAGAAAAGAAAAAGAAAAATACGTGATCTACGAATAAGCAACTTATTAATTTAATTGTAATTATAGGCTTCTTATCGTTGAATGGGGGCACTTATAAATCATCATCGTTATATTGCAATATAATGAAATACAATAACGATGGTGATCCTAATTAGTGAAGCTTGTGGGCGGAAGAGTACAAAGTATTTCGTAATGACTTTTTGAAAAATTTTTTATTTTATTATCGGACATGCTATCGCTGAAAGAGAGATAGATATATGCATACACACGATGCGCGCGCGCGCGCACGCACACGCACATGTATATATGTACTTAGTGAGTTGTTCTTTAATCATTGAATATTAGACGACAGGAGGGGGAGTCATCGAAGTGCCTAATTGTCGTCGGGAAAGTCAGCGATCCGCAAAACTCGACGAGAGTCAACGAGACACTTCATGAATTTGTTAGGTTCGTTTGGATGGTCGGTGGCATTAATGACTATTGGGGAGTACCAAGAGAACATGGGCTAAGTCTCGCTCTTTGATGATTAGTTGACTTCGTTTCTATTTCAAATTTAGCTACATTAAATATTTCGTGTTAATGGATGCTGATCTCGGTTGCATATTGAATTGGTGTTAAATTAATTATTATTTCGCGAAATATATAGAAGAAATATTTTTTTTAGTTCATCAACGACTGGCTATATCGTGATCAATATAACGTATATGTATATAATAAATGACGAATAAATAAAATATGATGATTGTAACGCAACGAGATGGAAAAATAATTTACATCGATTTTATTTTTTACGTTGTTTTGTGTTTTACGAATTCACGTTGTTTTTGTGGCAAAAAAGAAAAAAAGAAAGTACAAGAGAAAAATAATGAGAGATCAGAGAAATTTTTTCTTTTTTTTTTTTTTTAAATATGATTAAATCTTTTTGCACGTTTGATCGCGATCAAAGGTTGAATTGGGCACTCGTCGAGAAGTGAACAGATCGTTACTCGATGAGAGAACGACTCGCAAGTCGATAGACGAGAAGTGACTAGTTCATGGAACGCGTTGCTCGCGTTTTTCCCGACTGTACCATCACCGTCGTCGTTTGTGGCTGTGTCAATAGGAGCTAATCTAAGTACATATGCACACACAAATGCAACGCGAGAGAGCGCACGATGCAGCACGTTGTGCCGGGGCCGTGATGCAATCGTGCCTCGTGCTTCGCGCGAGTTTCGACATTCTCTTTGCTTTACATCGTGCACAAAGAGCACCAGGACGATCAGAACCAAGGAAAATCATTCATTTTTCAACGATTCCCTAACCCCCTTAGTTGTAAGCGTTAGTTTTCCTTTTTCTTTTCCGAGTATCTAACTTATGTCTCTTTTTATACGACAATATTTAATTATATTAATTTATGTATAATAATTCTCTTTCTCTTCCCCCCTCTCTCTCTCTCTCTCTCCCTCCCTTTCGTTAATTTTAATATACAAAGGAATCCGAAAAAAGTTTGAACGATACATCGCTTTGTTTTCTTTCTTTTGTCTTTCGATACAATAAATATTTTATTGACATCGAGCGGCTTGTTAGAGAAACGAATTTTCTTCGAAAATATTCATATGTATCGTGTATCTTCATTTTTAACTGCTAGGCGCGACCGAGAAGATAAGATAAGCTCTTGGCGCATCCAGGATCAAGGTGACCAAGATAGCGTCTTTAAAGTTCGAGCAACGTTTGCGCGGCCTTGAAGTGATTACTTTTTATTTTTTTTATTTTTTCAACAAAATGCTCGACAGGCAGAATTCATCGTGAATAGTTTCGTTCTTTGAGAAAAATATATGACGTAATACGTAAATATTCTCATTTGGTGAATTTTCTGTAATTATCATCAGCAAATTGAATTTAACGGAAAGTAATCGATCACTGACAGAAGAGTAGACATTTATGGCTGGTATTTTCTCATGATCTCGAGCAATTGTTACCAAGGCCGGGAGTAATGATCGTTAACCCTCTAATATCAATATGCAATCATTGAAATAAGTATTTGATAAGGATAAATTAATCGGAAACTTTTCAAATATAAATACATATAAATAAAATGTTAGTTGAAAGTCTACTGAACGACTGTCAAATAATCTAATCTATTAATAATAAAATCAAGAAAGGGAAAGGACCGAAACTGAAAAAAAGAAAAGAAAGAAAAATAAATTAAATAATAAAAACTGCAAAAATTTCGAGGATTAATCTTCGTATGAGCTACTTTTTCAATATATAAATTGCAAGTTTTGCCTTTTTCACGAAGGGTGGCAACGAAAGGAGGGAGAGGATGGTGAGGGGAGAGATTGAGAGGAGGAGGAGGAGGAGGAGGGTACGAGATGTGGTACGAGAGGAAGGAGGAATTTTCCGTAGAAATCATCGACGTGGCCCGGGTCATCGACGAGCTCTCGAGCCCAGGCTCACGCGCGATAGCGGGCCGGAAATGTACACAGTTAAAGGTTAGCGTATATGTACAGGCGGCCCGTTCGCACACATGCACGTGGCTTAGGCCAGTGTCTCGCATAATCGGGGTGGTGGTTCCCGCAGAGAGCGCCGTACGGCGGCCTCCCATTGGCCGGTCCGAGGGTGGCTCGCTGCAGTCATCGATTCAGGCAGTCATTGGCTGACTCGGCCCTGGCCGCCATTTTGAATGACTCCGGGATCAATACGCGAGGTGCGGAAAAAAATGCATGCGAGAGCGGCCGCCGGCGCGCCGCCCTTGCCTGTATCCTCTCTCCTCTATATATATATATCCTTCTCCTACACCCTCTCTCCTTCCTTTTCTCTCTCTCTCTCTCACACACACACGCACACGGACATACACACTTTACGAACGGCGACGCTCGTACTATCTACTAGTACAACGCATACTACCTCCTCTTTCGAGAATCGAGGAGGGTGGGGGCTCCCTAACGCCTTTCCGCCCTCGATCACCGTCCTCCACCTCCTCCTCCACTTCCCCCTTAGCCACCCTTTGGTCGTTTCGAACGTAACTAAAGGGGATGATTGCGTTACTCGCGTACGTATGTAGGTACGTACCTATACATATACCAATGCCGTAGACGAAATCATCGAAAAAATACTCGCGCTCGCATGGCAGAACACGATTCCGAACACGATCCTTTTACGACGAACGTTACTATATAAAACCGTGTATCTGTATATGTGTGTTTAAATATATGTGTACGTTACTCTTCATACTCTTTCTCCCTATTCCCTCCTCCTCCAACCATCTCCCACCCCTCCCCCCTTCTACCCGTCATTCGATGCATGCAACGTTTCATTTTGAAAGCGAGCCTCCAGTTGGGAAATAGGAAATTTCAAATCGAAGCCCAGCACACCCACCCACACCTCACAGCCCGCACCCCTCGCAGCCTTTCTTCGCGACTCACCCTTCCAACCTCTCTCTCCCCCGTTTTACCACCCACCCTCCTCCCGCAATCATCGCGTTGCAACAGCCCGGGCCGCCCGAGCAGGGGTGCGTCATCGTTCGCTCGGCGAATGGAATGATTTCGACGCCAAAGCCAGCTCTTTGTTTCCGGTGATCGTTCACTTTGTATATGCATGTGTGTGTGTGTGTATTTGCGTTTTTATTTTCCATCTATTTTTTTCCTCTTTCCTCTCTCTCTCTTTTTTTTTTATTTTCTCGTCGTTGGCCGAACCAAAAAAGGAATCATCGCGTTTCCCCTCTTCTTTTATTTCACTCATTTTAACAACGCCGCTCTTTTCCCGTTGGTACTATTAATACTATCGTGATTTCTCATTCGGTGGATATTGAAAACTCGGAAAATCATCGATCGTTATAGGTACTTATTTCGTAAAAAGAAAAGAGAAAAGCTTTTTCAATATTTTCCCCTGTAGATATCGGTTGACACGAGAGTTACGAACCTATCTTTCATATCTCTATAATTTCTCGAAATGCCAAATAAGGTCTCTCTCTCTCTCTCTCTCTCTCTCTCTCTTTCTCTCTCTCTCTCTCTCTCTCTCTCTCTCTATACACACACACACACACACACACACACACACATATGTATATCCTAGCAACAAGTTAATAAGAACGTTTTAGAAACTCTCTCAAGGTATACGCGTTGAATCGATAACTATAGAACGATAACTCGCGGCACTGCCGTTACGCCGTCGCGAAATGATGGATAGATGCGTCTTTGCATACTACTTAATAATCCGGGAGTCATAAGAATAATACGCCTAATGGCGTTGCCACGAGGTAACACCGATGATTATAGTGCTTGCCATTATTATGGACATTTTCGCGCTTAACCGTTCTACTATATAATAAGCACCATAGAGGAAAACCATTGAGAACTAGAGAGAAACAGAGAGAGTAAGAGAGAGAGAGAGAGAGAGAGAGAGAGAGAGAAAGAGAAAGATAGAGTCACGGTAGATACATAGTTAGATGTGCGAAAGTATACTCTAGCTACCTCAGAGTTTTACAATAACCGTTACAGGCGTTACCACCCCGACGATGATAAAAGCCGATAGAGAGTAGTTATTACAAAGCACGACTTGTAAAATGATCGCTTTACGCGACTATGATTCTATACGCGCGATAGAATAGAAGTGCATAGAATTTTGTAGAAGATTTATCGAGTCGCTCGCGCGAACGATGAATCTTATCTTTCATTCATCGATCGATTCCTTTCAATAGACTTTTCGACGATTCTACTGTTATTCACCTGTATGTATAATACATGTGTATGTGTGCGTGTGTGCGTGTGTGTGCGTGCGTGTGTGTGTTTATATATATATATATATATATATATATATATATATATATATATCTATTTCCTCGTAGTCAAAACAGCAGAATGTCTTTCGTTCTTTCGTTATTTAATACGTCGAATCGAGCTTGGATCTACCTACTTAGATTAAATACGTAAATATGCGTCAAAATGTACAAATTAATAACTACAATAAAATATTTCGTGCAATCATATAAAAATAATAAAAAGGGCTAATGATAATGATCAAACTTGATGAGTACTTACGTTTGGAACCGAACTAATTGAAACAAGGACATAAGGCTTCTCTTGGTAGCAACGACTTTTAGATCACATTTTTAATTATTAAGAATTTTATCGTTTTTTTTCATTTTTCGCTTTTTAAAATTTACGTTTAAAATCTAAAGTTTCTCAAAACTTGTTAAAAATATACTTTAGTCATTTCTTTACAATTTACTTTGTAGACGTCTAAAGTGTTTTTTTTGTTTCCTTTTTTATCCCCCCTTTGTCTTTCGTTTGTTCCTTCGACGGTGTAGGTAGTAATACTCTCCTTCTTCCTTAAGGCAATGCTTTTGTTTTTAATTTCGTTTCTTCTCTTTTTTTGTGCTTTTTTCGTATTTTTTCTTGGTTTCCTATTTCTTCTTTTTTTCTTCCTCGTCGTCTTCTTATTTGTCGTAATTTTGAAATGAAGTACGTTCGAAAGTAAATTTTCTAAATAATCGAATCTGTTCTCTTTTTTTTTTTAAATCTTGTTCTTTTTTTTTTGTTCTTTTTCCTTTTTCTTTTTTTTGGGTTCGGCAAAACTTAAGAGGAGTTGTTCAGACTTTGTGTTTCACAGACAGAAATCGGTGCAAGTTTCGAAAACGGTGAAATTAATTTTTCAATGAAATAACTATGACAACACATAACAACACAGTGCGACGCGTCTGAAACAGATAAGAGAAAAGGGGACGTCGGATTTCCGGTTCTATTTCTCTACTTTTTTTTTTACTAGTCGCCCCATAAACGGTGAACCATCACCGCATACGGGGCGAGTACGCGAGTTCTTTATTCTCTCTCTAATTTTTTTCTTTTTCGCATGAATTTTCTTATCCCGACAGAATTATTCTGCGAAACTACCGCGAGCAAACGTCGCGGTATTGGCGTCAAGGGGGACCGAGGAACATTTCTAACCTATTATCACTCTATTGCCATACCCATTTTTTTCAAAGTCGAAATCAAATTATCATCGCCATCTTCAATTCCAATAGACGGAAGGAGACATAGTGTACTATTCCCATTCGACCATACTCAAAGAAAAGAAGAAAAAAAAAAAAGAAAGGAAACAAAATAAGTAAAATAAATGAAAAATCGATTGAATTTCGAAGAGAATATATATGCGCGAAAATATATGATCGATAAACGTGTAAATAAATTCAAGAACTAAGTACGATGGCCTACGTTGATAATTTAATCCTTTTAAACAACAAAGTGTACTGTCAAATCGTTTTCGATGAAAATTGAAAAATGAAAAAAAAAAAAGAAAAAGAAAAGGAGAAAAAGAAGAAGAAAAAGAAAAAGAAGAGAAAAGTAAAAGAGAAGGATAAACTACTAAACGACGAACCAAAGAGGAAAAAAAAGGAAGAAAAATAAAAAGAAGCGAAAGAAGAAGAGGAAGCAGAAGAAGAAATAGAAGAAGAAGAAGAAGAAGAAGAAGAAGAAAAACGAATGGTCGATCGAGTGATGATACTCGAGAGAGCTCGAGAGGGGCTTGGGTGGGCCGTGACCGGCGTCGCATCTCAGGCGTCGGCCTCGAGTCTACGTTCGAAGCTCCCGCGCGCTCCTCTAAGGAAAAAGCACGGAATAAGAAGGGGGCCACGTGACTCGAGGAACGAATGAGCGTCTTTGCCACCCCCGCCCCGCTCCTCAGTAGTGCTCTTCGAGTGTGAGAGCGAGAGACCGAGAGAGCGAGAGAGAAAGAGAAGCGTCCCCTCCACCTTCATCTCGTTCCCCTTCTAAAGAGGAGGCGCGCGGCGTCGCTCCTTGCGCGTCGTGATAAGACGCGTCGGGACGCTCCCTCCGTCCTTCTCCTCCTTCTCTCTTTCTCCCTCGCTCACTCCCTATCTCGTCGCGCTTTCCCGGACTTTTCTCCCCCACGTGTTTCTCGCGGCGCGGCAGTGTCTGCTGGCACGTCGCGGTGCGATCTTCCTAAGGAGCCACGCGGCGACTTCCTCGTCCTTCCTTCCCTCCTTCCTTCTCTCCTTCTTTTTCCTCTTCCTTCTCCTTCTTTCCTCCTCGTTCTTCCTCATCCTTCTGCACAATCATCCTCAGACTCTTTCCTTCCAAACGACCCTTTCCTTTCCGCTTTTCTACTTTGATCTTATTTCTTTTTTTTTTTCTTTCCTTTTTACCCTCCCACCGATTTCCCACCCTACCCTCCTCGGTCCCCCTTTACCAAAATCATTCGCTCTCCGCGAAAAAGAGCTAGAACTCCTCGAACGATAACCGAATTTCGCGCTCCCGTCGTAAAAACACCTCGCGAGAAAAGACGCGACTTCTTTCCTTCCTTTTTTTTTCCGGCTCGCGAATTTACGCGAGACGCGCGCTAAACAACGCGGATATTTCCGCTGAATTTCGGTAACCTTTGATAGAGGCATTGCGAGCATCCCCGTGTCTGAGTAGCAACTGCGCCGTGGCCCCGTGCTGAGCAACCCCACCTCACCTCCTCGCCGCTTCTATCGGCCGCCACACACCGACCCCCCCAACACCACCGGCCAAACCTCCGTATGCCGATGCCGTGTACCGAGCCACCAACCCTCTCTCGGACGTTCTCGCTGGCTAGCCCTCCGCCTCCACCCCTCGCCGACCCCTTCGTCACCACCACCCTCCTACACAATCACCACCACCACCGCTAGCATCACCACTACTACTATCGCCGCACTACTACCACATCGCCACTGCTACCCGCTTCGTCCAACATCCCTCCCCTTCCTCTTCATCCTCTCATCCCCCTCTTCCCTCCATCCTCTATCCGAGAGTCATGAACCGAGTCTCGGCTCCACGGCGACGCTTACTCGCGCCCACGAATTTTCCCTGGCTTACGTCAAGTGCATCCCAACTACCAGTTAGACTCTTCGATTCTTGACTCAGAAGATATAGTTCAACTATTACGTATACCTACGTAGCTATTACGTTAGCCCTTAAAGGAGATCGAATCTTATTTATGATCGAAACAACCAAATCATGTCAACCGTTTCAGCTATCAGAATAAATTGATTCTCCTTTAGTAACAGGATTAATCGATAGTAGTAATAGCGTTATGTATTGGCTTATTATTTCTAAGTATCATAATAATAAAATTATTTGTTTAGAAATATTGTATCTTTTTTAATCCTCCCAATTTCATAAAAGGAAAATAAAGATCTATGCCCGAGCGGCCGCCATTTTTCGATAATTCAGATCCGACACTTTGTTTTCAGGGTGGTTCGATGAACGACCGAGGGGTGGTTTCTCTGTCGTACACAATAACGATTCGGAGGCGTTATCGTGGCTTTACATCCCTTTGGCTTCGGCGTGACAGTAAGGTTAGCACGGCGTTGTTACGCGCACGGCAGAATGGACTTCACGTTCACCGTGTATTCCAAATCCTGCTGTTGACCACAGCCCCTGCTTCTCTCTGCTTTATGAGACTTTGATCGAGTATATCTAAAATGATCGAGCAATCTTTCGATTTTTCCTTGGCATCTGTTGCATGCTTCATCGTTCTATAAGAATTTTTCCTTTGTCAATGATACGTCGATAAGGCGTAATAAAGAAGGAAAAAAAAAAGAAAGAAAAAACCATGAGAAACAATAGCGCCTAAATTTTGGAAAAAAAAAACAAGAAAAAATATCGAAAGATATCTTTCACTAAAGTCAATCTATCAGAGAAAATGAAGATGTCGAAAAAGGAATTGATAACTAAACGATTCGGTCGATTTCGAAGGAATACGAATTCGCCCTCGACGTCCAATAACAATTTCGAGGAGCCGATGCGGCTTCACGTGCTTCGGTCGCCGGCGTGACAGTAAGGTTAACACACGAACGTTGCGTACGCAACCTAACCGAATACGTACACCATCGTATTTCGAATCCTGGCGTTGACCGCAGCTCGTTCCATCGCGCTTCCACGAGGGATGGTAGGCCACCCCCAGGACGGCGTGCCTCGCCTCTGGAAATTCTCCAGCGGCATTCCCTCGCGCGAGCCTTTCGTCGATAGGGCGACTAGATCTTATTACTACCTGCAGAGATACGCGCTCACACAATTTTGCCCTTGTACGAGACTACGACGACAACGACGACGTATGGACCAACGAAATCGTCTATCGCACTGTGAATTTCTCTACAACCGTCCGACTTAGGTATTCCGAAACGACGACTCTTCGGGTCGTTTTTACGCTTAATCGTTTTCACGTACAACAAAAAAAAAAGAGAAAGAGAAAGTGAATAGGATCAAAACACGTGAGACTCTCCCCGTTTAACACTCTATTGTCTGAAGAATCTCTTCAATAGAAGTGCCGGAGGGTAATTCGAATATCCGCAAGACTAAAAAAAAATGTTTAAAGAACTTGTACACATCTCTTTCTTAATCTCCCACCACGATAATGGTGGTACCTCGTAATTGTATCGATTGTCTTACGAGTTTCTCTCTCTCTCTCTCTCTCTCCCTCCTTCTCTCTCTCTCTCTCTCTCTCTCTCTCTTTCTTTCTCTCCCTTTTCGAGTTTACACACACACGCACATACACGTATGTGTGTATGTGTACCTCTTTCTCTCTCTCGACCGTTATACATCGAGAAAAGTGAATGGTCTTGTCTCGGTTCTCCCTCCTTCTCTCCTCCCTTCCTTCCTATATCTTTCTTTCTAGCCCTTCTTACAGTGAGCATGACATCAGGGTGACCCCTTTTGTTACTCGGCTGATCGAAAAATAAAAATTTCTAACCGGATGAGAGTTTGACCTGAATCTTTTTGTTGAAGAAAATGAAGAGGGGTAAGTAGAGAGGAGGAAAGGAGGAGGAAGGGGGTTAAGGGGTACTGGTAAAGCGCACAATGGTCCCGTCGTGATTTGCATATGTGGACGTCCAATGTGTAGCATGTGGCGTATCCGAAGGTCACTTCTGTTACTTACAGGGCTCCTGTTCAACGCGAAGACCTCGGGAGAAGGAGAAGGAGAAAGAAAACGACACAGGAAGAAAGAAAATTAGATTTCATCCGGCTCGACGAAGGGTTGTTTCTTTCCTTCTTTATCTACTTCTCCTCGACGAGCTTGATCTTCGGAAGGAGAGTGAGAAAGAGCTAGATAGATAGAGAGAAAGAGAGAGAGAGAGAGAGAGAGAGAGAGAGGGAGAGAGAAGCAAAAGAAGAGTATGAAAACTCGGCAGGTATGATGGTTTCGAGTCTGGACAAGGGGAATGAAACCGTTTCTTCCCTCGTACGTCTATCACCCTGCATTTTCGGCTACCCTACCTACGTATAATCATAATAATAAGAGAAAGACTGGTTGACCATCGGGCGACCCGAGAAGGGATAAAACAATCGAGTCTGATTTTTTGTCCTGACAGCTGCGTGTGCGATCATCTACATAGTTCTCGACCCGTGTCGATAGACGATTCCACGGGCAGGACCTTTCGAACCCTATCCCGATAACTATTCCCATTCGTGAAATACACGAACGAAGCTTTTACGAAAACGTTATTTTCTCAATAAGAAGAGCAAAACGAGAAGAAAAAGGAAGAGTAGCGGTAAAATGAGGTAGAACACCATGAGTAGGAGTAAGAGGAGGAGAATGGGTAAGGGGGGACACTCTCTTGGCTAGTCGCCTAATGATCGCTTGGCGAAGTAGAAAGGAGAGAAGATCGTGGCGGGAGGTGGGTAAAGGTGGAAGAGGTCAATAGCTGATGTCCTGGGTAATTAGTAAAAACAAAGGATCTGGCCACGGGGAGAGAAGTTGGGGGGTAGGAAGTGGGAAATAGCCGTTTGAGACGAACATGAGAGACGGACTGAAAGCAAGAGAGAAAGAAAGAAAGAAAGAGAGAGAAAGAGGATGGGACAACGTCGAGCGTCGAGATAAAATCTAAATGAGAAAGTAATCCCTCGGTTGGTGACACGGAGAAGAGAAGAAGTCCGGGAAAGAGTCGAGACGAAAAGGATAAAGAAAATGAAGAAGAGAGAGAAGAGAAAGATTCGTGAAAAAGTATATATATATATACTTTTTATATTTATATATATATATATATATATATATATATATATATATATATATATATTCCTGATGAACGTTGAACCCTACATTCGTTAGATATATTCCTAAGCAAATGTCCGTTCGAACCTGACGTATGAACCGTTACCAGCTTGAACTTTGACTAACCTTACTCAACACTTATCCAGCACACGAGGCCACACGCACGCAAATTACACCCCCGACATCGCGTTTACCTACCCCATTTATTTTGGCAAGTCTAGGTTTACCTGCTATCGATCTTCGAGGAAGGAGAATATACTATAATAACTGGATCCTCACGATTCGACTTCCTCCCTCGTGCGAACTTACTCCGTTTCGAGTTTTCTTACACTCCCTTCGTCAAAGTATACGCTGGGGAAGTAATCAAATGAAAACAAAAATCGAGTCGGCCGACCTCACAGTCGGTAGGAAGAAGAAGAAATGGAAGTATAGTAGAATAAGAAACTTACCACAGCCAAGTTTTACCTTTTTCCCCGCAATTTGCGGACGATTCATCTTCTCGTCCGACTTCTTCCTCAAGATCCTTCCCCCCTCCATCCATCCAACCCGCCCACCCACACCCATCCCATCCCTTTTCCTCACGAAAAGTAAGAATCATCTTAGTAGTATCAACCCTGCGGCCACTTTTTCATTCGTTAATATTTCTTTCTAAGAAAAATAAACTTCAAACTCGGAAACGGATGCGTTTCTTCGATAAAAAAAGAAATTACTCCACGTCTAGATGGACCATCCCTTTTGTCCGAAATTTTTAAATAATTTTTATCGAGCAAAGCTCTTCAATAACAAAAGAAGAAATGAGAAATAGAGTTAACTGCCAGTATTCTTAGCACGCGATGCGGTCTCATCGATCCTCACGATCATCGCTGACCACCAAGTATGACCTACATTTTTTGATCGGCAATTCGGCTTTTTCGATAGTGATTAAATATAGATCGTGGATATGTTATTGGAAAATCTTTCTTATCGACTTCCTTCATTGATTACTATCATCTACGTTTATATAAGTGCGTACTGTGATCTTTGAGAATAATAGATAGAGGGTAATCCGCGTGACCGTACCGCGTCCAAACCGAACGTCCGTATACTCCATGTACATAACACGTGAACAATCGGAAGAGCCGGGGAACCGTCGACCACCGTGGCATATGCTATGACCTCCACACTGCTCGAGAGCAGCTGCAGCTTCATAGCCGAGATATCGTGACTAACTGCGCGCAAGGTGTTCTTCTCCTTTTCATTTCTTTAAACCGACGAAGGAAAAGTCGATTGAATTGTTACGTTCGATGAACGTAAATAATATTAAAATGGAGGAATAACAAAACGGACTCTATGATTTAATCTTCGTCGAGCTTTTTTAGAAAAAAAAAAAAAAGAAAAAAAAATCAATGTATCTTTCTTGATCGTTCGTCGATATAAAAAAGAAAAAGAAAAACAAAATCAGTGTTAAGACGTTCTAAAGGATATCCCTGATGATCGCGAAGGAGTTTAGAGTTCGCGTGTTGCCGTCTCAAAATGTGATTTTTAGTCTTTTCTGTCGATTGCGGTTTTGCTGGCCCCATTTCGACTCGAGGTCGCCAACTACGGAGCTTATTGTTCGAGCCTCTTCCTTTTGTACCCGCTCTGTCTGCTCTGTTTTGCGTAGCGAAACAAAAGGGCCGTAGCGGCGTAGAAGAGAGAGAGAGAGAGAGAGAGAGAGAGAGAGAGAGAGAGAGAGAGAGAGAAAGCAGAGCAAGAGAGAGGACTTAAGGGGCGGCATTGTCCGCGTAGCGTTTATAAAGAATACGGGACTGAACGATTTTTTAAAGAGAACGGCCGAAAGACGTAGGAGTTAATTGCTTTTTTCTTGTTTTTTGTTTCTCTTTCTTTCTTTCTTCCTTTTTCCCTTTTCTTTTTTTCTCTTTCTTTCTCTCATATATCTCTTATCAGGAGAAAAATCTTTTTTTCCTTTTAAAGGTTAGACTCGCCAAAGGAAGAGTTGCTGAAAATCCGGTAATATTTCACATCTCGCGGTGTAAACCATACCGCGGCCCAAGTTCCCTCCTCTTATCGCGAACGCCATAGCAGCGAAGCTACTTATAATGAAATTTTCGTGACGAAGAAAGTTTTAAAAGTGCAAAAGTGCGCGAGGACAAAAGAAGTACGGTGGGGTAAGACGAGAAGGCCGGCAGAGCGGACAAGATTTAGGAGGCTCATAAATCGAGACGATGTCCTAGCGGCAGGAGGATCTTGAAGAGATTAGATACGTAACTCTGAATCTTTCTTTCTCTCTCTCTCTCTCTCTCTCTCTCTCTCTCTCTCTCTCTCTCTCTCTCTCTCGCAAGATCGACTTTTTAACGCGAAAGATTTTTTTCTTTCTTTTTTCCTTTTGTTTATAAATTTCATCCGATCTTCAAATTAACGCAATTGCCAAGAAAGAATTTCATGGAACTATTTTCAGCGTTTCTTTTAGACGTCATTATCGCTGTCGTCGTCGTTGTAATCGTACAAAGTAAAAGATCGATTAAAAATACAATAATACCCTCTAAAACGTTCGGATTCTTCGCACGGCCGATTTGATTTACATATCTACGTACGTATTCTACCGTTTCCGATGTCGACAGGCATAACGAAGGAGACTAGCGCGACGTTCGTGTTTTTAATTGAAAGCAAAGTCTGTGGATTTTTAATTAAGAAAATTCAAGATCAACCTACAGCGGCCCGGCCATCCATTTAACCATCCATCTATCGAGTACTGCCTGCTCCTCAGAGGCTCCTCAAACAGTTTTATAATTGATTTCATTTTCATTTATTTTAACACGAACCCCCATGCCTGCCTCTCGTACCTCTAACCCTTCACCCTTCGAGCCCTTCCCGTTGTCTGCCTTGAGAAGACACTGCCACCTCTCCTCCACCTCTCCTCCACCTCACTTCCACCTCATCTCCACCCCAGCACCTCCCCCTCTCCCCAAACCACCCCCAACCCTCCACCTCCTCTCACTTCGACGCTCGACCTCACGCCGCAATCAATTTAATGTTTTAATTAAGAGAGTATCCGTGAAAAATTAGATTTTAATCGGATCGCACCTCTCTGCGTCGGCTCCACTTTTCCGCTTCTTCCACATTTATTTCCGACGAGCTATGTTTTAATAAATAATTTTAATTACTCTAACTCCTTCCGATATCGGGCGTTAATTAACGGCTACTCGTCGATACGCCGATCAACAATAGCATCGATCTTATTTTCGAAGAATGATATTCTTTCCTTCCCTATTTCGATCTCGGTCTAGATCTTAGTTCCTTAATAATACTAGTATTTATAAGTATAATAATAATAATAATAATAGTAAAAATAATAAAAAGACTGGCTCATTACGTATATACAAAAGCACATACAAATATCCATCCTTTTAAATATGTGCAGCATGAGCTGATCAGTCCTTAAATAAGAATAATAGGAATTGTTCTGAAATTTCGTGCAAACCGTTTTGGAGAAAACAAATCATCCAAATAGAATAGGATGAGATTAAAAAAAGATAATAATAATAATGTAATAATAATAATAATAATTATCATTATTATTATTTTTATTATTATTATTATTATTATTATTATTATTATTATTATTATTATTATTATTATTATTATTATTATTATGATAATAATAATTAATATTATTATAACAATATTTATAATAATGATAATAATAATAATAATAATAATAATAATAATAATAATAATTAAACGACAATTCTTCGTCCGTAGTTCTCGATATACGAGAGACATCGGTACTTGGCAAAAGTTCGCATTTTAATCATTCATCTCTTTAGCTGTATCTCTCTCTCTCTCTCTCTCTCTCTCTCTCTCTCTCTCTCTCTCTCTTTCTCTCCCTTTTTCTCGAAAAAAGCTTCATCCTCCATTTGAAGCGTTTATTCTTGCACGGTTACCGAATTGTGCAACAAGGCATTGACGTGGGTCGTCGAAGCGATGTTCTAAACACCGAGATCATTTCTGTTCTGCTATAAAACGGATTTCCATCGATGACTTAAACCAGAATCACCTTTACGTTAATTTAAGAATGTTAACAAATAATTTTTTTTTCAAGGTCGAACGTTTTATTTATCCGAAGTAAAATTAAATTACTCCTTTTTATTTCTTTTTTGTTGTCTTTTATTCTATCCTTCTTTCTCATCTTCGATTCCAATAATTAATCAAAACAATTAATTAGTAGTACGAATTCAATTTTCGAACGGAAAATTTACTTTTTGTTGAGGTCCGAAGTACCCGTAGCAAACGATTCTCGGTTGACACGCGAGTAGCGAAACAGATCTCAATGATGGAAAACAAAGTCTCTGTAAGAAAATTATTTGGGAAACGCAAAATACGAAGTGCGTTGCTACGGCCGGCGCCGTATCTAAAAAAGAAAAAGACTAGGAGAGAGAAGGTCCACCATTTTCCGAAGCTATTCTAGAGTCTTATGCAACAGCCGACCGATGCATTTGGCCGGGCAAAGCTTTATGGCCGAAGCTCGCACGCGCAAAAATGTTTGTTTTAACTCTGGTGCCGCCTTCCTCCCCTCTCTTTCTATCTAACGAATCTCTGTCTCTTTTTCGCTCGTTCGCACTGCCCCCGGTAGCCTTGAATTAGTCGGAATGTGAGAAAATTCGTAAAGTTAGAGTTTCCGCCGAGTCTGATACTATTCCTCCCTCCCTTCTTCTTTCTCTCGTTCTCTTAGAAGTGGAAAACTTTCGTAAACGGTGCGACTCGATCGATTTATTTTTTCATTTTCTGTTTTTCGTTCTTTCCCCCACCTCCCTCCATGCAAGTTTTCCCTCCTCACGAAATCACTAAGATATCATAAAACAAATATCATGCGTACTAATAGGTACGCTTTTGGAAATTGAGTTATCTACATAATCGCATTAGGATATTATGTTTATGAGTGCACATAACCACATACTCTCCAACTATTAAGCATTAGCGAGTCAAGAACAAATCATAGAAGTTCAATTTCGATACGTACGTATTACTATATAAAGGATTTCTTTAAGAAAACGCGCGTCAATATTCTTTTCTACAATATAAAGCGAAATTGCCATTGTTGACTTATTAACATGAATCTCTCTGTTTCTTTTGTCTTTTTAGAAAGACGAAAAGAGAAAGCAGCACGATAAAGATGTAGAATGACTATAACGTATCGTATATTTCTCTTAATGAACAGTCACGATGCTTTTAAGATCGTTTCCATTTGCGAATCGTGGGACTAAACAACGCGCATCCCTCTATTCTCAACTCTTTCTCTCTCTCTCTCTCTCTCTCTCTCTCTCTCTCTCTTCCCCCTCTCTCCCTATCCTTAGGTTCGCTAATGGAAATCATCTTAAAAAGTTGCCCCGTGCCCGAGGGAAGAGAAACGTCGTACAAAAATCTTGAAATCTTACGGCGTATTTCGGCAGTAGTATTCCCGCAGGATTAACCATAAAATTTCAAGAGAAATGGGATAGCATCGAAGAAGGAAGAAATACGCGCGCGCGCGCGCGCGAGGAAGAAAGAGAGAGAAAGAGAGAAAGAGAAGGAGAGAAAAAAGGAACCTCACGCTCACGCCATATTTTTCACCCTCCATTTTTACGCCATCTTTCGCTCGACTACCCGATCCACCCTCTGTCCCTCTCCCACACACTTTCAGTTAGTTCGTCTTTGTCTCATTCGTTGTCCGTCCTTTTAGATGCGTCTCCCTTTTCACTGTTCCTCATCCCCTCCAAATTCTCTCTCTCTCTCTCTCTCTCTCTCTCTCTCTTTCTCTCTCTCTTTCTCTCTCTGTTTCTCGCATTCTCCTGTCTCCTACCCTTCCCTTCTCCATCCATCTAGCGTTCCGTCTCCGTTCGTCACAGTGTTCTCCTCGTTTATTTTGATCAATACAACCGATCGGAATAGTTTCGATTCCAACGATTGACTTCTCATCTTTAAACATTTATTTCGAATAAATATCCTTAGGATGGAATATCGATTTTTCTTTTTTCTTTTTCCTATTTTTTATTTCCTTTTTTTTTATAATTTTAAAACTATTGTGAAATAATATAAAAATAAGAAAACATATATAATCCTCTTATCTTTTTTAAAGGAAATGAAATTTTAATTAATTTAAATTGTAAGTTAATTTCTTCTTATACTTTGAAGAAAATAATCATTGTATTTTCTATTCAATAGATAGATTTCGCGAATCGAAATAAGCTGAAACATCTTTCCTGATTAATAATAATAATAATAATAATAATAATAATAATAATAATAATAATAATAATAATTATGATAATAATAGCAATAGCAAAATATCTGCTTGTGGGTGTGTGTTTGTGTGTATATGTGTGCTTATGTGCACAAACGCTACAACTTGCGCGCGCACTTGTTCGATTTATTCGTATTGAATTTCGAATGAATGTATTATCTGAAAGGCGATCAATTATTTCGCTACACCTCTAATTAATCTGTTGCCTTCTACTTCCTTTTATGAAATTTTCAAGCCCTCTCTGTGTACTTATGCCCGTTGTTGCGTGAAAATATTGCTCGTTGTGATGATTAAACAAGCAAACGCAAAGTATGGAGAGAGAGAGAGAGAGAGAGAGAGAGAGAGAGAGAGAGAGAGAGAGAGAAAGAGAGAGATGGAGAAATATATAACAGTCTTCGTACTCTTACAATCGATAACACCGATAACTATAACGATCTGTTTTTTACAAAGAACCAAGAATAAAAAATAAATAAAAAAAGAAAGAAACAGGACAAAAAGAATCTGACGAACGCGAAACAACAAAATTTCTTCGAATGAGTTTCCACAATGAAATTGTTTTTTCTGACTGATTCTGAGTGTCGTCTTGAAGCAGCCGTGGTCCGCGGAGTAATTATTTTTTCAGCCCCTCATTCCCGTACAATCTCTTTAGCGTACCTCCTTCTTCTTTTCGGCCCTTTGGAGGACCCTTTCGAGATTTTTAACGTCTTTACGACCCCTCTGAGACTTTTCCCTCTCTCTCTCTCTCTCTCTCTCTCTCTCTCTCTCTCTCTCTCTCTCTCTCTCTCTCCTCGCGAGTTATTCTTCGCGAGAACGACGACGAAAAGAAAGCTAGAAAATATGAGGGTGGCTCCAACAGAATTCACCCCTTACGCGAGCCCGTGTAACGTCGCGTAACGTCGAACGGGAGAAAAGAAATTAGCGAAATTAAACGACGACGCCGCAGTTCGACTGATTCGACTGAAATAAGAAGGGCCAAAGAACACTACCCTTCCTTTTACTTCGTGAAAAACAGAACGGGCTATTTGTGATTAATTATTCGAACGTTGAATGAGAGCCGGAAAGATAAATGAGGGTAAATTCGAACGGACGAGTAGAGAGTAAGATTTTATCAAGTTATCAAAGAGTGCATCACGTTACGCGAATAACGTGAACTTTCTATCTTTTCCTCGTGTAATATTAAGAAAGATGTAAACAGTTTCATGTACTTGTGGATAACGATAACGTAAGTAATTAAGTAATTAAGAGATATAAAGTATCCGTTTGTTTCTTTATCGCGATTTATTAAAAATAGAAGATAAAAATAAATAAATAAATTCTTAGAACCATCTCGTTATTACTTGTGAATTACTTGTGAAAAGTTTTAGTATTCAAAATTATAGGAAAGAGAATATTCGGATTGTTTGGAGGAAGTGAAGCGACCGATTTTATGCCAGTACAATTTTATGTACGTCTACGTATGTACGTACGTAGATATTTATTATAATCTAGATTGAGAGAGACGGCGTTTTCATAAATGTAATTAATCTGTCGATGCGTACCGTGCGTCCATTTAATATCCATCACGCGTTCATCACTGCAAAAACGATCCAACGATGTCTCTTCGCACTCTTTATCTCTTCCCTCTTTCCTTCTTTCTCTCTTTCTCTCTCTCTCTCAAAAAAGCGTATCGTTCCTCTTCGTCCATTGAGTTCTCCCAACTAAGATCTTAGTTATTCTTCTCCTTTTATTACACGATTAACCTTACGATCGCGAAGATCACGAAATTTACGGAAATACGGTGATTGATCGATGAGAAATTTTGAACGTAACATCTTAATACGGCGCGCGTCCGTCGAAAACTGACCCTGCAGCTGGCCACCTTAAAAAAGGGGGTGTAAGGATTTTAAGAGAGGGAAAGGTATAGCACGGGGACCAACGGAACATGACCCTTGGTGGGGGCCTAGAAAAAGGGGCGAGAACATTGATGTCCACCATTCTTTTATCTTCTTTTTATTTTTTATTTTTATTTTCTTTCTTTCTCTTTCTCTCTCTCTCTCTCTCTCTCTCTCTCTCTCTCTCTCTCTCTCTCTCACAAACAAACTCTCTCTCTCTCTCTCTCTCTCTCTCTCTCTCTCTCTCTCTCTCTCTCTCTCTCTCTCTCTCTTTCTCTCTCTGTCCTGCTCATCCTGCGAATTCACGCGTCAACATATCGCCCGACCTGTTTTCCCTCTCCAACGATCTGCAAAGATGCATTGTGAGGTTCAGGTAGGTTAGACTCGTTTCAGGGATTGTATTTAAGGGGTTGCTCGCAAATAGTTACCAGCAAGAGGGGATAGCTAGCTCAATTCTTTTTTCATCCTCTCTTTCGGTTCAAAAAAAAAAAAGAAAAGAAAAAAAAGATACAAGAGTCATTATGATTATATCATCGATCAATATGGAACATCGATCTAAAAGTACATAATGAAATACAATGAGAATTTCTATCAAAGTAATTCGATATTAATTCGAGTGAAAACGAACGCGTTAATACGACGGTACATTGATCTTACGAAAACAATGAATAAATATAAGTTTTATGAAACTAACGAAACGTAGAATATGGGTACATATAAACAGTTATTTACACGAAGACGCGTACTTGTTCGTTGTTCGCGGTTCGTCCTTTATCATCGTTATGTACTATCACGAAAATACATATTGTTTTGGAGAAACTCGTCAGTGCGAGGAGAGAGGATGGCTCCCATTTCCGTTGCACTGCAACGTTCCTCTGTAGTTCTCCTCTCCCTTTCCCTGCCCCTCTCTCTCTCTCTCTCTCTCTCTCTCTCATTCCGAGCCGGCAGCTTCCCTCCCCGCCAGCCATCTTTCTGGCACCTATTCGATCGATCGTTCCGTAGGACCCTGCCACGGGTCGTGCCTATTGGTCGATCCTCGATATCTCGTGTCGGTTTTCGAGTTAGTAACGACGACACTCCGACGCATTCCAGCAGGGAAATCAACGGGTGCAACAAGACGGGCGGCAAGACGAAGGAAGCAACGTGTAGAAGTACCGACAAGGAAAAACCGTCTGCTT
>OU964971.1:1322208-1332208 GCA_918808275.2 Dolichovespula sylvestris | reverse complement strand
TTCCCTCTCTCGCTCTCTGTCTCTCTCTTTCTCTCTCGAGATCTCCTTCTCTCTCACCTCGCCCTTCTGCGCTCCCAAGACTTCCGACATCGCGATAATTCCTGAAAAGGGGGAAGCCATTTTGCCACGGCTCACTTATACGGATCAGAACTTTGATCCTACCTTCTAACTCTCAGTCTATACCTATTGTAGAGACTTTTTTCTCTTTTTATTAACGAAACATTCTCATTTTTGCGAAAAGAATTTCAATATGTCAAGTTCCTCGTTAAAAAAATTTCTCACTCCGCCGATCATACTATTAATCATCGTTCAATGATGATACTTATACATTTATTTTGGTTTGCAGAAAAAAGTTAATCTTCGTCGACTTTGAAGATACCTAAGCTTACGTTTAACCACCGTTATTTGAATAATCGATATTCCGTCATTCTTTCGATCAATTGTACGTATTTTTCGTAATATAGAAAAACGCAAATAACGTATTAATCGCAAATAAGTTATCGGTATCAACGATAAAAATAACAACAACAATAACAACAACACAACTACAACAACAACAACAACAACAACAACAAGAATAATAATAATAATAATAATAATAATAATAATAATAATAATAATAATAATAATAATAATAATATATTAATCTATCTAATCAGATTTTCTATTAACTTTAATCAAAATTCAATTAATTCGACTTATCAATTACGTAGGTATAAGAAATTATTAACCGGGAACGATTGCTCAATAGATTCGTATCCGTTATTACTGTTCTACATGGAAAAATATGTGGAACAGGAGGGAAAAAGAAAAAAGAAACAAGAAAGTAAAAAGAAAAAAAGAGAAAAAAGGCAAAAAAGGAAAAGAAAAGAAAAGAAAAATGAAAAGAAATAACGATGTCGGTGAGAGAGAGAGAGAGAGAGAGCCGATGGACTCTCCTTGTGATTGCAACTGCATAGTGTATCGCACGCGTTGGAGCAGGCTTTCATATGCGCGCGCGACCGCGAGCTCCCGTACGCTTTCAAGGATAATACGTACACAAACGTACACGAACAGGAACAGGGTACACATATACGAAAAGAGGGGAGCAGCGGCGTGGGGCGGATGATCCGTTGGCCGGTCCCGCGATGCCTTTTTCTTTTTTCATCCCCTCCAGTGAGGATCCCCGATACTCTCGCAACCCCCGACGTCGCTAGCAACCCACCCCTCTCGTCGTCTCTGCATCCCTTTCTCCCGGTCGTTCTCTTGGCCGCTTGCACGGCTACTGACCGATGCGCCACGCTTTTGTTTTCCTCTATTTTCCGGTTTTTCCGGGCGGGCCGTATACTCGGACACACATTGCTGTTGCTACCGCTGTGCTGTTGGTGTGGCGGCCGGTGGTGTGCGGCGCAACAAGTAGCAGATTATAAAAATCACTCGACTGCCCGGGGGGCCGTGCTCGTGGAAAAAGAGGGTAAAGGAGGAAGAGGAGGAAAAAAGGGAAAAAAGTATACGAGAGTGCCGTGGCACGCCACGAAGAACGCTTGTCGTCCCTAGAGAACGAGAGAAAAGGATGAAAAGAAAAAGAGAGAAGAGGATAGAGAGATACAGAGAAAGAGAAAGAGAAAGAAAAAGAGAAAGAGAAAGAGAGAGAGAGAGAGAGAGAGAGAGAGAGAGAGAGAGAACGACGAAGAGGGAAACACCGAGTGAAAGAGGAGGTGTGGGAGGAAGTAAAGGGAGAAGGGGTAGAGTGTGAGTATGCAAGTGATATATATATATATATATATATATATATATATATATATATATATATATAGAGAGAGAGAGAGAGAGAGAGAGAGAGAGAGAGAGAGAAAGAGTGACAGGGAGAACGAGAGAGAGAGAGAGAGAGAGAGAGAGAGAGAGAGAGAGAGAGAGAGAGAGAGAGAGAGAGAGGATGGGTCGGAGTGTAGGATGCGGGAGTAAGTACACATTTACACATACATATGTATGTTTCTCCCTCTATCTGTTTCCGTCCTTCTCACTAGTGCTAGCTTCGTCTCCTCCCTCCAACACCCACTCCCTCTCTCTCTCTCTCTCTCTCTCTCTCTCACACACACACACACACACACACTTTGGTTTCCACTACTCGCTCGCTTGCTCGTTTCCCTCCTCATCCTTCCAACGCGTACGAGAGAACCGTGCGTGGCGATTTACATTAAACGCCGGCCCGTTCCCTTCCGTTTCATAGAAAGGTGTGAGTGCGAGGGAGGAGGAGGAAAGGGAGGAGAAGGGATGGCGAGAGAGGGCAGAACTCTCTACCATTGCTCCGAGGAGAAAATCGTCCGAAAATACGCAGATACGAAACGTGCATGGCCGATATACATACACCAATGCACCGTCGTACTGCCCAATAACGAAAAAACTTTTGAGCGTTTAATGAATATTGGAGAAGATAACGTCGAAAAAGATTCTTTATTAATCTTGCCGATTTGATATTATCGGCCTGATAACAATTATTGTATCTTGAAATTCTTTTACATTTTTCATTCTTGAAAAGAAAATACTTACATAGTTTGAGTTATGTCTAATATAACGAACTTCGATTATATTGGTGGATGGATTTGATTTTGCGCTCTAGTCTCATGTACTTAAATCGGTAAGTACGCGCAGACATTTTTGAGGGTCTTTCGATTACTTACGATTCTTTTATTTTCCATTTTGAAATAAAAATATATTTACGTATGAAGCGAGTAAAATCCGACCTTATTTTCATTTTATAATATATATGTGCGTATGCGTGTGTGTGTGTATATACATATGTATATACACGCAGAGAAACGAACAAAACGAATAGGCAAGTGTGCGCAGAAGCATAAACGGGAAAAAAATTTGTTCTCCCTATTTTCCGCGCGATCTTTCAGTTCGATAACCAAACAGCACTCAGTTGTAATTTATTTGCAAACGTTTCCCTTCGAATTGTTGTTTCGGGCATTACAATTTATAGGCAGACCCACGTCCTTTCTGATCTCTCGTCGATCGATTTTACACGCGAGGTCAACGACCCTCCTTTCGCTCCCCTTCGCTGGCAAACTGAGAAGAAACGAAAAGCGCCCGTTTGGTCATCCACGGCATCGATGGACACCGCCATATTTATCGACACTAGAATGCACTAGGATGCGCTAGTTCAAACTATATACATATTTACGACCAAACGATCAATACTCACAACTCTGATGGAACTCAACATTATCGTCGTTGCGCGCGTTCGCACCCCGCAGCCACGTTCGTTTCTAACTCGTGCCAATTGAATTTTCACCCGTTCGAAACGCAACCCCCACCATTTTCATTCTCTTCCATCGAATTGCTTTTAATTCTGATCTGGAAAAATTGTGTTCATTCTCTCTTTTTGTTTCTTTTTTTTCCTTTCAGTTTATTCGAGATCGTCACGTAATCGACGATTAAACCATCAGTCAAAATTCACGATTTGTTGATGTAACGTGACATTGATTAGTAAACAGTTAAAACGATAATTGCGATGATAACAAGAGAAATTCGTATTTTTTAGTACGACACGGGAAAAGTCGCAATTCATTCGTAAATTTCGAAAGTTGTCGAAACAACAGTAAAGAGACGTAAGCTTGCGCTTTCAACAGTTTGCATTAGTTGCGCAAAATTGTTACGAACTACAATATCTGCAATATTGTTGCAAACTCGCTAGTTTGTCCGTCTCGTTAGGAATAAAATAAAGTTTGGCAAAGCGACAGCATTAGATTCTTTTATACGGATGGACTCGATGACGATGGCCGTCAAAAATTTCGGCTCTCTTGGCCGGCGCCTTTCGTTCGCGCCATTTTGTCACCGACAGGTTTCCAATATTTTTCGTTGTCGGTGCATAAGAATAATTTTGCATCGCCTTCATGGCAATCGGCAATCCCGTCGTGGGTCTCGTACTTGCCAAGACCCGGAAAAAGGAGAGGCGGGTTTTCTAGAACGCCTAAAAATAGCGTTGCACACTCGCGAAAATAAAATGGCAGCACGCGTGGTGGAAGAAGAAGAAGAAGAAGAAGAAGAAGAAGAAGAAGAAGAAGAAGAAGAAGAAGAGGAGGAGGAGGAGGAGAAGGAGGAGGAGGAGGAGGAGGAGGAGGAGGAGGAGAAGAAGAAGGAGGCGAAATGGTGAAGGAAGAGAAGGAGGAGGAGAAGAAGAAGAAGAAGAAGGAGGCGAAATGGCGAAGGAAGAGAAGGGAGTAAGAGAGAAAAGGAGAGAAAAGAAAAAAGGAAGAAAAAAGAATAAACGGAAGGCAAAGCATCTAAAATTGGCGGTACCAGCTTTGCCAATACAGCCAACTAACTATGATGGCGGGTCCTCGTGTGTAAAAGTCTGGAATAAAGAGAAGCGAGTGCAACGCTAGGACTGATGTGCGCACTTAGCTTAGACCATGATGGAACTAGAAATAAAGAGAGATAAAAAGAAAAGCTTGGGAATGTATTCTCCGCTGCGAGAAATCGAGAATAAGACATATAGATAGAGAAAAAGAGAAAGAGAGTTAGAGAGAGAGAGAGAGAGAGAGAGAGAGAAATACAAAAAGATAAAAAAAAGAGAGACAGACAAACTCCTGCGCTCGCATGAACCAGCAAGACCTTCGAGTACTACGTGCGAGTTCTGGCCTGCGGGAAACGCTGCGTTCGATGGCTTTTATAGAAGATTATGCTGCGAGAGTATTTAAAGGTTACCACTTCGTTAAGGATCTTATCGGCACGATAGATTTTCGAGTGCCGTTTTAATAACGTTATTTATTATACATATGTATATATATGTAGAGAGAGAAAGATATACGTATGTATAGATATATACAAACGTATATGTGTGTGTAGGTGTACATATATTGAAGTGAAAAAGTAATTACTGATTTATTAATTATTACTGCACGATATGTCAACGGTATTTGCTTCGAAATTAGAGGTGATAAAAACGCATCCAAAATTTTATTCTTCCTCTTCGTCCCTTCGATGTTCAGCTCTCTCTCTCTCTCTCTCTCTCTCTCTCTCGTATGTACGGCCAATTAAAACGATAAAAAAAGTTGACAATTCATTCGCAAGAATGACAGATCAGTTAAGTACCTACGTCGTTATTGCCAAGAAAATGTTCGGCTAGTGACCGAAATATTGCGTCCTAAAGTAAAATTTTAAAATTAAATTGGCAACGAAACGTACTATGTATGTCGCTCTCTGTGTAATAAACGAACGAACGAACGAATGAAAAATAATTTACTATAACGAGATAATAATCGTTTCCTTTCGATAGAAATAATACACTAGCAAAAGTTATCGTATCTGCCTACTTATAAAAATAAATATAATATTAACGGCGGTGAAAACGATTCTGGAAAATCGGCGTACGTCATGTTTTCCTCTTTTTATATGAATTACTATTATTATTTTTTACCTCCCTTTTTTCTATTTTTTTCTTTTAATTGAAACAAGTCAAAAGCAATCGGATGAATAATTTAATATATATATATATATATATATATATATATATATAATTTTGAAAGATATTTAATATATATATATATATAATTTTGAAAGATATTTAATATATATATATATATATATATATATATATATATATATATATATAATATATATTAAATTTCTCAGGGAAGTTGACAATTTTCGAATAGCTAGTAGATTATATGTGATATACATTATCATTGGGTAAACAATATAGGGATGACGAGAGAAGGTTTTTTTCGATGATTTCAAGAACGTGGACCTTGCATTTAAAAGAACGTAAAAGAGAGGGAAGGAAGGCTGCAACGTTAAGAAAGAAAAGAGAGTGGGTATGAGAGACAAGGAGAGAAAGAGGAGAGAGAGAGAGAGAGAGAGAGAGAGAGAGAGAGAGAAAGAAGGGAGAGATCGTCGACCTTGATGAGAATAGCTCTTCGAACTGACCATACCTCTCGTACATGAAGTTAAAAAGTATCTCTCTCTCTCTTTCTCCTTCCTTCTATCTCTCTCCCGGTTTCTTATTCTTCCTCTTCGTCTTCGTTTTCGTCTTTTTCTTCTTCGTTTTCGTCATCTTCTTCTCCTTCTTCTTCTTCTTCTTCTTCTTCTTCTTCTTCTTCTCGTTCTTCTTCTTGTTCATCTCATCTTCCTACTATTCCTCTCGTGTTTCTTAGCGAAATAAATCTTTCCATGAATAAAGCAACACGCACGTACTTGATTTATTCATTATCTCGATCAGAAATAGACAAATCGATAAGCAAATCGTAGAGAAGGGAGGATTTCTTAGAATTTACCGTTAATTTATTTGAAAAGAATCAAAAGCTCATCAATAGATTGAATTTTACGATGGAACAAATCTGTCGTGCGATCCGTCCTAACCTCCTATTATGGGTCGTACTCATGGAACAAAGAAAGATGTTGCGTTTCGGCCTAAGTTTCCTTAGACAAAAGTCTCTTGCAAAGAGAAAATATCGTACATATCGTATGTGAAAAGGTTTACCTCTAGTGAAAGGTGAGTGGGTGTATATATGTACGTACGTATGTATATACTATGTACTTATTTACGTGGGTAGATCAGAAGCAAGATCGAATGGCGCGCATATGCTGAATAAGAACCACTGAGAGCTCGTGTTACCGACTGAGTTTTCGTTTCTTGGTAACTGGTGGCGCCATCCCTACCGACGGTTAACATCTTCGATAGTTAAGTTTTCCGATTCCCGTGGTTCGTTTCTGAACTATCATTTCCTATTCCTATATCATGATACAAATTTATATTATTCTTGTAAATAAATTATGTCTTTATTTTTTCCTTTATATCGATACATCCACAGTTAAATACATATTTACAAAAATATTTTTAATATTTTGACATACTTTAAATCGACGATTTGAACGATTACTGATACGAACGATAACATTTAATTTAAATCACGACCTATAAAAATGCTTTTAAAGGCCGACCTGTCGTATTCGCTTCGTTTAGGGTGAAAGCTTTCATTAATCGTTCAAGTGTCCCTTCCTTCGTCTACCTGTGCTTTGTAACACACACGGCACAGTGTGTCCTCTCCCCATCCCTAAAAAACGAGTCGGGGTGCAGTAAAAAAAAAGCTTTAGAGCAAAAAGTATTGTGGGTTGTATCGTCGTACGCTAAAGGTGATGCAAAAAGGGTGATGTCTAAACGACGAGGGTCGTTGGAGGGACGATCCGATTTGTCCCCACGTTTCTATTTCCTTATAGCCTGCTATAAAAACAAGCGAGAGTCAGTGGCGTTCCGCAATGTTTTTATCTGTTTACGTATCGTCATACACGAATCGTCATATAATAAAACAAAAAAAAAATTATTGGATTGGACTGTTCATTTGAACGTAGACTCGTCATTTTTTCTTTAACAAAAAAATTCTTTGTCATATATTTTTCAATTAGTTAACGGTAAAAAATAGAGCTCCTTTCTAATCGTGTCCATTTTCGCGAAAATTTGAAATTATAGCGAAATAGACGATCGTATACTTTGTAAATTAAATAACATCGCGATGGGTTAACGAAGTGTAGATTATGTCGCTCGGACGCTTATCAAGACACCCCAACCGACTCCTTTTCCTTACTCCTTGCACCTCCCACCGAGTCTCAGCATGATTTATCATCTAAGCGTCGCCCTCTTTCGTTCCCCACCCTACGGCCTATTTTACCCCACTTTTCCGTCTTTTCCCCTCTTTTGCCGAAGGCTGGCCATCCTACCCATCCTACGTGCCCCCCACGACTTATCCCCACCTACGAGACTCACCCTTCCAGAAAAATAAGCCGTTGGACACCTTACCGACTCTCTCAGCTAGCACAGGATTGGTTGTCTTCAAACTGCAGGCAGGATACTGAAAATTCGATTTTCAAAATGGTAGCTTGATCTTCGAACTCGTTATAGTATTTACTTACTTTCTTTTTGGTGAAAAGTATTTTCTTAACAGATGTAATTTCTGGAGGTCCGTATATTTTATCGTATAATAAAATGCTTTTTTTCTCCTTTTTGTGTCGAATTCGATCAATCACTCATCAGTCAATTCTCATCGTTACACATGTATATAAACATGACGAACTTGATAATTATCGACCACTAATTTGATTAATATAATCGATTCGTAATGTTTAAATCCACTTAGTTTTCCGATAATTGCAAAAGATTTATTTATTGATAGCATAATACACAAAAATGAATCGGAAGTATGCCAGAAGGTTTTATGGAATACCGTGTATTGCATGATTTACACGCATATTTGGAGACGTTGTTGATGTAACGAATCGTGTACAATTTCTGTACGTACGTACATACCCGTGCGGGCACGAGTCCTGGCTGCTATAAACGAGTATAATAATCTCAAAAACGAAGGTTAAAAGAAATGCACTAATAAAAAGGTTAATTGACCGTTTAATCGAGCAGATTAATCAGAGAACGTCGTTATTCAACGGCCAATCAACGAGTTGGAATATTTATACGTTTATTAGCTCGGTTTACGAACCATATGGGACAGGAAGTATGGGTAGGGTGGAGATTTATTAAGTGCTAATTATACATCGATATATATCTACGTCTCTCGATCATTTCTATCGAGGAATAACAAAATATACAAAATGTTTACCATTTCGTAAATGTTGTGTCGTGTCGTCATTAGCTGTAAAATAAACCCCCATCCTCAAGCCCAGTTAATTCTTAAATCGATGGACTCGTTATCGAAGATCTTATTGATTTTCACTCGATAAAAGGCCGGAGTAGAAAGACAAAAAAATTAATAAGAAAGAAAACGAAAAAGAAAAGAACCACTACACCGAACGAACATCGTATCGTATTAAGAAAAAATGAAAGTAATAAAAAAAGAATTTGAGGATTTTTTCCTCTTAAAATAGAGATACCACTTAGTAAGCATTTTTCAGGAGTACCGTCGAAGGATTTCCTCGATAATAGCGGCTGACCGAAGGTAAAGAAAAGCAAGGGTCCGGTCTTCGGTCCAGCACTTGTCAGAAAATCGAAATGCAAATGCCCGGAGGCCCCCCGGAGGGCTCTTTAAATCTCTCGCACGTTTACCGGCCCGGCTCGCTTGTTTATTTTTTAATTAAAGTCTTCCGCGGGCACAGCTTCTCCCGGAACGGTAGCAGGATTAAAAAAGGTCCCCCGGAGTTATTAAGCTAATAATGTGTCCCGTGCCGCGTGCCGTGTGCGCTTACCTTACGGAGCTCGAGCTCACGAAGGAAGGAATAGAGAGGGTTGGGAAAAAGAGCGAGACAGAGATAGAGAGAGAGAGAGAGAGAGAGAGAGAGAGAGAGAGAGAGAGAGAGAGAGAGTGGAAAAAAAGTTGCCGTGTGGTGAGATGCGTGGCATAGAGAAGGGAAGGAGAAGAGAAAGTTGGAAAGGGCGATGAAAGAGGGTGAGTAAGAGAGCCGTCGGTAAAAAAGAAAAGAAAGAAAACAGGAGACAGAAAGAGAGAGAGAGAGAGAGAGAGAGAGAGAGAGAGAGAGAGAAGAAAAAAGAGGTGGGATACGAAAGAAGCAAAAAATCACTCCGGCACGCGTTCCCTCTTTATCGAGGCTCGTTACCCTTTTAGTAGTTAGGATGCTTGGAAAAGAGAAAAAAAGAAATTCTCGGTGTACCAAAGTAAAAAACCTTTACCGTTAAAAACCTTCTATTCAATTTGATTTTTCAATCTTCGTTTCAAAAAAGAAAAAGAAAATAAAAGGAAGGGCATTCGTATCTATACCCACGTATTTTACCTGTCTTTGTTCATTTTTCATTTTTTTCTGTTTTTCTTTCTGTGTTTCTTTGTTTGTTTTCTTTATTTCTTTTTCTTTTTTTCAATCAATCGCTCGACAGAGAGTTAAAATTTATAAAGGAATCGTAAAACGTTCCTTTTTAACGATCGATCGCATACCTTTTGTCAGCACTAATGAAAACGTCTCATGCGTGCCAACGATAAAATGAGGGGAAGAAAAAAGGAAAGAAAAAGAAGAGGAGAGGTGGAAAAAGAAAGTATTTCAAACGAACGTAGGAGAA